>OY882868.1:69368407-69438407 GCA_963693515.1 Pipistrellus nathusii | reverse complement strand
GAGCATTCCTTCTGAACAGGCTTACTAACGTGTGTGCGTGCGTGTGTGTGTGCGCGCGCACGTGTGTGTCTGCGTGTGTGTGTGCGTGTGTGTGGGGTGTGCGCGTGTGCGCGCATGTGTGTGTGTGTGCGCGTGTGTGCGTGTGTGCGTGTGTGGGGGTGTGTGTGCATGTGTGTGCGCGTGTGTGCGCGCGCGTGTGTGGGTGGGTGTGTGCGTGTGTGTGCGTGCGTGTGTGGATGGGTGGGTGTGTGCGTGGGTGTGTGCGCGTGTATGTGTGTGTGCATGTGTGCGTGTGTGCGTGTGTGTGCGCGTGTGTACGCGCGCGTGTGTGTGTGCACGTGCGTGTGTGCGCGTGTGTGCGTGTGTGTGCCTGCACACATGTGCGAGGCTCCCACGGACTCTCCTAGCTCCGGTTGCACTAAAATACCAGCGAGGTTGGAGAGTCCCGTTCACCTGGGAGCAGAATCATCGCACTGGAGCTGGGACTCCAGGTGCAGTCCGCGTGCTGGGGAGGGCCGTGCTGTGGACGTGGGAAGGCGCCGCGCTCTCGGGCCTTTGAGGGCCTCAGAAGGCGGGCAGGTAGCAGCCGGACCATGGCTGGGTCAGGGCAGTCCCAGGCCGGGTCTCCTCGGGGGCGGCTGGGGCGGCGGCGATGGAGGGAGAGAAACGGCATCGAGCACTTTCCCCGGCCACGGCCGCCCGCTGCCCGCGGGCCCCTGCCTGTGCGCCTCTCCCGGTGTCGGGGCCGAGGCCCGGCTCCCTCACCCACAGCCCCGTCCCCGGGCTCCGCGCTCCCTGGGGGCGTGTTATCCGCTGCATCGCAGACACCAAGACGGGCTGCTTGTCTTGGGCTTTTAGAGAGAAACGGTTCTTGTGCGATTTCAGAACCGCTCGCCGAGCCAGACACGCACACGCACACGCACGCACGCACACGCACACGCACACGCACACGCACACACACATGCAATCAACGAAAGCCCCGCCGTAGTTTGGAACATGTTTGTCCGTCTGAGGCTGTCCCCAGAGGAGGTCCCCCTGACACTCAGCTGTCCCCCTCCCCGCCCCGCCCCCCAGGGGTCTCAGCAGGGCCGGACGCAGCGGCCTGGCCGGCGGGAGGTCTCCGCGTGGAGAGTGCGGTCGGCGAGCTGGGCCTCGGTCACACGGGCTCCGCAGACGTGTGCTCCGCGGCAGCTTATCTGTGCCCCGTCCGTGACACGGCCTTTGGCCGAGCGCAGCCCAGACGGTGACGCTTATCAACGTTTTCCTCCAGGGCCGGGCCTTCGGCGTCTTCTCCCAGAACTCACGCCTCAGCCGGAACCCGCCGCTCCCCGTACCTCCCCGTACCTCCCTGTCCCTCCCTGTCCCCCAACCCCCCCCCCAGGCTCTGGCTGCGTCTCAGCCGGAACCCGCCGCTCCCTGTCCCTCCCTGTCCCCCCCTGTCCCCCCCGTCCCCCCCTGTCCCCCAACCCCCCCCCCCCAGGCTCTGGCTGCGTCTCAGCCGGAACTTGCCGCTCCCTGTCCCTCCCTGTCCGTCCGTCCCCCCTCCAACCCCCCCCCCTCCACCGGCTCTGGCTGTGTCTCAGACCAGGCTGCGCTGTCCTGAAGGAACGTCTGTCTGGGGGCGGGAGGGGGGTGTTTGGGCTGCTGTTGTGCCTCCGATGTGGTCGCTCTGCCCCTCGGTGGGGGGGCGGGGGGTCCCCAGCTCGAAGACAGCCTAGGTGGCTGGTAACCGGGAGCTCATTTCTCTTCCTTCCATTCTCCAAGCAAGCGGGTGGGTCCCTGAGGCTGGACGTGGTGCCTGCTGACCAGTGGCCTGAGGGCGACCCCGTGACCTCCACCGTTTATAGGGAGGTGGAGGGGGGGGCGGCGAGAAGCTCCCGGCCCCGTCTCCAGCCCCTGCTGCTCCGGGAAACGCCCTGAGAAGATGCGCAGTGAAGGCAGGGCTCAGCGGTGCGGGTTCGAGCTGAACAGCCATGTTCATGCCGATGGCCGTGTGCCCAGTTTGTGTCCTGTGTGTGCCGCAGGTGTGCAGGCAGATTCCCACGGTGACCATCGCAGCAGGAGGCATTGAGAAACCTGCTTCGGGGGGGGCCCCCGCAGAGAGGGAGCGGGTGAATGATTAACCGGCCACGGCGGCGCCGGGCAGCCGGGGAGCACGCCTTTTAACGCAGGCAGTGCGGGCCCCCCCCCCTCCTCCACCCCACCCCCGGGGCTCAGCCCTGCGGACGGCTCCTTCCTCCGCGCAGGGGCGTGGGGACACAGTGCTGAGCGGGGACACACGCACCTGGCCGTTCCTGCCGCCGCTCAGAGTGGCCGTGTGTCCTTGCGTCTGCCGACCGTGGGCACGGCTCTCCAGCCTCGCCAGAAGGAGGGCAGCTCAGGAGGCCGCTCCTGCCGCTCACGGAGCCCCCAGCTCACATGCCTCTCTTCCTAATTGAACTTATCGGGGCGACACTAGTGGCTTCTGGGGTGACACTAGCGGCTTCAGGTGCACGGTCCTCTGATGCCTCCTCTGGACATCGTGCTGTGTGATCACCACCGGGGTCCCGCCTCCTCCCCTCCCCCTCCCCCCCCCCTTCCCTCTGGGCACCACCTGCTCCTCCCCGATAGGGTCAGCCCCTCCCCCTCTGCCCCTCCCCGCCCGCCTCTGACAGCTGTCAGTCTGCCCGCCGTGTCTGCGGGTCTGTCTTTACTTTGTGTGTTTAAACCCGGTGATTGCGGGCTGTCGGACGGACACTCACAGAGGCAGCCTGTGGTTGCCGGGCAGAGCGGCCGGGTTCCGCGGCCTCGGAGGACAGGGGCGGGAGGACGCTGGGGTGGGAGGGGCGGGGCGGGGAGGGAGCTGCGGTCCCCGAGCCGTGGTTTCCTGGCCGCGTCCCAGGCCAGGCCAGCCCCGCCGGGCTCCCTGTGGAGAGGAGAGGAGCGGCAGGGAGCCCTCCCTCTCTCTCTCTCTCTCTCTCTCTCTCTCTCTCTCTCTCTCTCTCTCTCTCCCAGGCCGGCTCTCTGCCTGCCTTTCGCCGGTTCACTCTGTCCTCACGGCCCCCCTCTGCTGCCGGCCACCGTGTCCCGGCCCCCCAGGCTTCTGCTCCGCTGGGGACGGCGGGGATGGGGCAGCCAGCAGCCCCGGGGGAGAGACGCGTGGGCTGTGGGTCGACGACCCCCCAGAGACCAGCCATCCTGTCCTTCCTCTGTCCGCCTTCCGAGGCGTCCAGGCCGCTCTGCCACTCCCCGCGCGTTCTTTGCCCCTCGCTCCCCTCACACCGCTCTCGGCGGGAAGCGAGCGCCGCTGTGGCCATTCAGGAAGTCCTCTGGGTCCTAGTGGCCCGTTATCCGCGCCGGCGTTCACTCAGCGCCCTCCCCCGCCCACTGCCCACGGGAAGCGGGAAACTGGCTCGGAGCCGGCCGCTCCCCCGCCCGCGCTGTCCACAGAGCTGCCCGGTGCCCGCGGCCTCCGTGCCCGCACCGGCGCTCATTCCAGGAGGTGTGCGTGGTATTGAGCACCTGGCTGGTTTGGCTCAGTGGATAGCACATCGGCCTGCAGACTGAAGGGTCCCGGGTTCAGTCAGGGCACATGGCTGGGTTGTGGGCTGGATCCCAGTGGGAGACG
The DNA here is from genome assembly GCA_963693515.1 of Pipistrellus nathusii. Classification (NCBI taxonomy): domain Eukaryota; kingdom Metazoa; phylum Chordata; class Mammalia; order Chiroptera; family Vespertilionidae; genus Pipistrellus; species Pipistrellus nathusii. Next base: position 69,434,800 of record OY882868.1, on the reverse strand, counting down.
TGTAGGAGGCAGCGGATCCATGATTCTCCCTCATCATTGATATTTCTATCTCTTTCTCCTGCTCCCTTCCTCTCTGAAATCAATAAAAAATACTTTATCCTATATAATAAAAGGCTAATATGCAAATCCTGCCTGCGGGGTGCGGGGCTGTGGCCTCGAGGGGCTGGGAGGGGGAGGGCAGGCACCCTCTGCTGCCCTGCTGGGCTCTGTCCCGGGTCTGATCCGTGAGAAAGCAGGTGTGGATTTCACAGCCGCTCCCAAGGCTCCTGCCAACTTCCGTGAACAGATGTGGGATCAAAACTAAAAAGCAAACAAATGGGAAAGACAGAAGCGCTCCGTCCCCTCGCCAGTCGCCGGGCGGCTCTGGGGGAGGGCGGACGTGTGCATCGAGCCAGGAGCTGGAGCGGACGCGGGCTGTGCCGCCTGGTGGGGCGCTCTCCGGGGTCCCCCTTCCCCATGGCTGGGAGCCCCGTGGCAGGCGGGGGGTGTTGGACACAGGCCGGCTTTCCTGGTGGGCTCAGGACCAGCTCAGGGCAGGCCGCGTCCCCAGGCACCCCTCCCCCCGCACCCTGCAGGGCCTGCCGCTCCTGGGATGCCTGGCCCTGCCCTGGGTTTTCTGGAAGGCGGCTGAGCTTTACAGATTGTGGGCTCAATCCCCAGCACAGGGGAGCTCGGTGGACGGCGCGGGCCGGGGAGCGGCCGGCACCGAGCCAGTTTCCCGCTTCCCGTGGGCAGTGGGCGGGGGAGGGAGCTGAGTAAACGCCAGCGCAGATAACGGGCCACTAGGACCTGGAGGACTTCCTGAATGGCCGCAGCGGCTGCTCGCTTCCCGCCGAGAGGGCAAACCAGCGCGGCTCAGTGGATAGAGCGTCGGTCTGCGGACTGAAGGGTCCCGGGTCCGATTCCCGTCAAGGGCATGTACCTTGGTTGGGGGCACATCCCCGGTGGGGGGTGTGCAGGAGGCAGCTGGTCGATGTTTCTCTCTCATTGATGTTTCTAGCTCTCTCTCTCTCTCTCTTCCTCTCTGTAAAAAATCAATAAAATATATATATTTTTAAAAAGAACGCCGCCCTCCCTTCCAGTCTGAAATCAGTAGAAATATAGTTTTAAGAAACAAGGAATTGTTCGACGGCGCTCAGCGCCCACGAAGAAAGGACAGGGTCGTGTGATGGGGGCCTGGAGGGGAGGCGGGAGAGGGGGCGCGTGGAGCAGGATGAATGCAAAACCCGAGCGAAGAGCCGGCAGCCTTGTTAGGCAGCGGGCCGCGGCCTGGACGCCGGAGCTGTGCAGGGGAGTGCGCGGCGGCATCTGCGAAGTTACTTAAGTCCCTTTCACATCAAACATGGATGCAGTCCCAGTGCAGGATGGCTCATTCGTTCCGAGGGTCACACGATCCAGCTCCTCCCGTCAGCAGCTTTGTGAGGGGCTCTGGGGTGCAGAGACGGGGCTGGGAGCTCTGAGTGGTCCCGGGGTGCAGAGACGGGGCTGGGAGCTGTGTAAGGGTCTCCGGGGTGCAGAGACAGGGCTGGGAGCTCTGTAAGGGGCTCCGGGGTGCAGAGACAGGGCTGGGAGCTCTGAGGGGTCCCGGGGTGCAGAGATGGGGCTGGGAGCTCTGTAAGGGGCTCCAGGGTGCAGAGATGGGCTGGGAGCTGTGTAAGGGGTCCCGGGGTGCAGAGACGGGGCTGGGAGCTCTGTGAGGGGTCCTGGGGTGCACAGACGGGGCTGGGAGCTCTGTAAGGGGCGCCGGGGTGCAGAGACGGGGCTGGGAGCTGTGTAAGGGGCTCCGGGTTGCAGAGACGGGCTGGGAGCTCTGTAAGGGGCTCCGGGGTGCAGAGACGGGGCTGGGAGCTTTGTAAGGGGTCCCGGGGTGCAGAGACGGGGCTGGGAGCTCTGAGGGGTCCCGGGGTGCAGAGACGGGGCTGGGAGCTGTGTAAGGGGCTCCGGGGTGCAGAGACCGGGGCTGGGAGCTCTGTAAGGGGCGCCGGGGTGCAGAGACGGGGCTGGGAGCTGTGTAAGGGGCTCCGGGGTGCAGAGACGGGCTGGGAGCTCTGTAAGGGGCTCCGGGGTGCAGAGACGGGGCTGGGAGCTTTGTAAGGGGTCCCGGGGTGCAGAGACGGGGCTGGGAGCTCTGAGGGGTCCCGGGGTGCAGAGACGGGGCTGGGAGCTGTGTAAGGGGCTCCTGGGTGCAGAGGCCGGGGCTGGGAGCTCTGTAAGGAGCTCCGGGGTGCAGAGACGGGCTGGGAGTGACGGACTCCGGCTGGGTCGGCCGGGAGGTCCTGCCCTGTGGCCGTCCGTCTTCAGAAGAAACAAAAACCACGGCTCGGAGCATCATGCCGGCTGGCCGGGTGGGGACCCTCCTCCAGAGACCCAGCGGAGAGCAAGACGAGGCAGGTCGGGAGGCAGCGGCCAGCGCCTCTTTCCCATGAGTCACTGTGAGTCAGCGCAGCGCCCTGCGGGCGGCCGCGTCCCCCCCCCCCCCCCCCGGGGGCCCCCTCCTCCAGGTGCAGCCGGTGCCTCGAAGGACAGACCGAGGGACCCTCGGGGCCGGACTGTGGGCCTGGGTCTATTCGCCTGCCAAAGAGCCTGTTGGGGCCGGCCAGCGTGGCTCAGTGGCTGAGCTTCCACCTATGAACCAGGAGGTCACGGTTCGATGCCCAGTCAGGGCACAGGCCGGGGTTTCGGGCTCGGTGTCCAATAGGGGGCGTGCAGGAGGCAGCGTCCATGATTCTCTCTCAACATGGATGTTTCTGTCTCCTTCTCCCTCTCCCTTCCTCTCTGAAGTGAATAATAAAGAAAAAAAAATTTTTTTTAAGAGCCTGTTTGGCATTTCAAAAACAAAAGCAAAACCAGCCCTAAAGCCATCCTCCTTTTTTAAAAAAAAATATATTTTTTTTTTTTTATTGATTTCAGGGAGGAAGGGAGAGGGAGAGAGAGAGAAACATGAATGAAGAGAGAATCATTGATCAGCTTCCTCCTGCATGATCCTTATAGGAGATGGAGCCTGCAACCCAGAATGGAACCCAGGACTCTTCAGTCCGCAGGCAGGCGCTCTATCCACTGAGCCACACTGGCCCGGGCAAGCCATCCTCTATCTGAGGGGCTCCAAAATGGTTCCCCCGTGCAGCTCTGCAGGGGTCCTGCCGGGACCCGCTCCGAGGTTGGCTGTGTTTTCGCCATGCACGGCCTTCAAACTCTGTTCTGGAGCCAGCCAGGCGGGAGGGGAGCTGGGCCCAGAGGGAGAGAGCGCTCTGAGGCGCCAGGACACACACGTGGATGGCTGAGAGGCGGGGCGCTGTCGTTGTAAGATCCTGTTGGGGAAGGGGGAAGGTGCAGATGAATCTTAGGAAAGTTTCCAGAGAGAAGCTTTAAGCCTCCGTAGGGATGTGGCCAGAGGGGCGGAGAGGGTCTGTGAACTGCTCCCCAGTAACCCTGCAGATGATGGGACAGCCAGGTGTACCTGCCTCAGCCGCCGAGCCCTCGGCGTGCCCTACCCCCACCCCACCCCGCCACCAGCCAGGCGGGCAGCGGCCGGGCACAGCCCCGGGGGCGCCCCCTCCCTGACCCACAGGCCTTTGTGGCTGTGTCAGGAGGATTCACTGAGCTGCGGCCAGCTCACACTGTGCCTGGGAGAGGACATTCATGGCAGGCACGGTCTTCCGGCCTCAGACCCTGCTTTCCAGGCCGCCCTGTGCCCATGTCCGGAGGGGGAGTTCCAAATCCTGCTTTTCAGACCTCACGGGGGGGAGGGGGGGTGCGTTTCGGCCTCCTTCCTCTCCCCTGCCCCCCGCTGGCTCCCAGCCACGGCCCGCGCCGTGCCCAGCTGGCCCTGGCAGCCCGCGGCCCAGGTGTGCGTCGCCGGCGAGCGTTTCCAGGCCAAGAAGGGGCGTTCACACCCCGGGCTGGCTGCAGAACCGCGGGCTCAGCGCCTCCAGGAGAGCTTCCTCCGGGGAGGGGTGCTGGGGGGCGTCCAGACGAGGCAGCATTGTGGCGGCCCCTCCGCTGACAGCCAGGAACTGAGTCAGAAAGCATAGAAATCGGATCTGGGCCCACTGAATGCCGGCAGCTGGCTGCTCTCTTCCCCGGCGGCCCTGCCAGCGGGGGACCACGTGGTGGCCACTCGGGCGGGGGGCCCCCTCGGCTCCCCCCTCCACTCCCCACCGGCACAGCCCTGGGAGGACAGCGTGTCCCAGGCCTCAGAGGCTGCAGGAACCGGTTTGGGAGCAGCTGGCGGGGCTGGCTGCGGGCTGGCTGGGATTGTTTCACGCTCACACCTCGCCTTCCTCTCCACCTTTTTATTCTTAATTAGCCTTGGGTTTCAGGTTCCCGGGCCTGCGGTTACGCTGAGGCCGGCGGCCCGGGCAGGACGGCGCTGGAGTGAACGGCGGGGTGTGTGTGTGTGTGTGTGCAGGGTCACAGCCCGGCGGTGTGAAGAGGGAGGACGGGGCTCTGGGACGGATGGAGCCCCTCTGAGAAACGAGCCTGGACTGAGCGTGAGAGCTGGTCGCTCTGGTGGACGCGGGGACCTGAGGGGGGGCCCGGTGAGGATGGCTCTCCTACAGACACGCCCACACCCACTCAGGGCCTGGGCAGTACCAGGCACAGGGCACGCAGGAGGCCGGGGGGAGGGCATGGCCCACGCCCAGCACGGTGCTGCAGGCCCTGTCCACGTTCTGCCGCTGACCCGAGGCCCGGGCTGGCCTTCGGACGGGGAGGCGGGAGCTGGGAGGGGAGAGGCCGGTGGAGATGTGACCTTAACACAAGCAGACCAGAGCTGGGACTCCAGGGGAATGATGCCACCACCCCTCACACCCCTCCCGCCCCCCCACCCCACCCCGCTCCCCCACCCCCCCACCCTCCCACAGCAGCCCGGGCACAGATTCGCGGGCAGCCAGGCGGCAAAGCCCCTTCTGCCCAGTGCAGAAAGGCCACCTTTACAGGCTCCACCGGGATCAGGGGCGGGCACCCGCGTCCACTGGGGCCCGGACCCTGGGACACCCACAGGGTGAGCTCTGTCCCGCCCACGTAGGCCGGGCCCGTCACCCAGCGCTGCTCTCGGGAGCTCTGCTCTGGCGCTCGATGTCTGCAGCCCCGGCCCTCCCCAGGCCCCGGCGTGTCTGTGCCCGGGCACAGCCAGCGAAGCGCCTGGCCTGGCAGGTGACAGGATCCGGGCCAGCCTGCGGGCACAGCCCCCCTCCCCTCCCCCCTCCTGCCACGGGCGACAGGCAGCTGGTGGGAGGGCTCCCGCTCAGCCCCGTAATCCGGGGTCTGAATAAACAGATGATTAGCTGGGGGCTGTCACTTCCAATCAAGGCCTTTAGTGCCGGTGAGAGTGGCAGCGCGGCGGCGGCCCCTCCCTGGCAGGCCCCGGGCAGACGGGCAGCCTGGGGGGCCGGGAGGGGCCAGGCCCCGCGCCTGGGCATGCCCAGCCTCCGGAGAGGGAGCCGTTCGGGTGGAAGAGCAGAGACAAAGGCCGGGAGCACGGTTGGAAGTGCGATGGCGTGACAAGCTCGCTCCGGCTCTGAGTGCTGGCCCCGGGCCTGCACCCGCCGAGCACCGGCGCCAAGCGGCGCTGTCCCGGCCCGGACGCTGTCCCTCACCGAGCCCGGGCACTGTTCAGGGCACCGCAGGGCCCCGGGCACACTTTATCTTGAGGCCCCTGAGATACTCATCGAAGGAAGATCGGGTATTAACAGCCCGGCTGGCGTGGCTCAGTGGCCTATGAACCAGGAGGTCAGGGTTCGATTCCCGGTCAGGGCACAGGCCCGGGCTGGATCCCCAGGAGGAGGCCTGCAGGGGGCGGGCGCCCGGAGCCAGGGCTCAGCTGAGGGCTAGGCTATGGCTCCACCCCTGGTGTGGAGAGAAGATGGAGGCCAGGGTTGGGTGAAGGGTAAATGGCAGGCTGTCTGAAAACAGCAATTTGCTGTTAATTTTGTTATTTTGACACAAATCCACATTTTACGGAGGAGCTTGCCTCCTCCAGGGAAGTGTGGGTCCTGGGCGTGGCCTTGGGTCCTGGGCGTGGCCTTGGGTCCTGGGCGTGGCCATGGGCTGGGCGTGGCCATGGGCTGGGCGTGGCTGTGGACTAGGCATAGAGCCTGGATGTGGCAGTGGGGGTGTGGGCTTTGGCGTGGCTGTGGGGCCTGCGTGTGGCCATGGGCTGGGTGTGGTTGTGGCCTGTGCGTGGCCATGGGGTATAGGCATGGCCGTGGACCCGGGCGTGGCTGTTGGCTGGGCGTGGCCGTGGGACCTGGGCGTGGCCGTGAGCCGCAGTGGAGGCTGTGAGCAGAAGGAGGAGCCACACATGGTTTCTTGCTTTGTTCTCTTCCTGGGTCATACGGACTTCCATAGTTTCCCCACAGCCAGTCCTAAAACCACAGAGGGCCTCAGCCTGCCCAGCCTTCGCTGAGACCGTGGCTGAGCCTCAGAGAGGCAGGTCCCCGGCCCCCAGGCGGCCTGGACCCCACACCTCCCTCCGCTCCCCGGTCCGATGCCAGGAGCACAGCCCTGGCTCCTGTCAGTTAGATGTGCGCCCGCCGCCGAGCAGTGGCCTGTAACTCTGACCCGTGCGCTCACTCTCACGTCCACACGGTCCCCCGGAGAGCCGGGGTCACCGGCCACACCGCCTGCCGGGAGCTGAGCCCTCCGCAGGCCGCAGGGACCGGTCTGCCCTGTGGGTTCGGAGGCTGTGGTGAGGCCCTGGCCTCCCTTTCCGAACTGCAGGCGTGGACGGCGTGAGCGAGAGGGTGGTGGCCATCCCGGTGCCCAGCGACGGTGGCCGGCCCCAGGGGAGGGTGTTGCCTGGGAAACGCGCGCTGTCTGCCTCCCCCGCGGGGCAGTGTCCGGATGGAGGGCGTGGCCGAGGGCTGACGGGGGCGTTGGGTCCCGGGAGGGCGGTGGCGTCCTGGCAGCCCGAGCCGGGCCCGGAATGAGGGCGAAGGCTCCCAGCTCGGCCCTGGCCGCCCCTCGGAGCGCCGTGCGGGGACGCCCGGGTGGCATCACGGGCATCGGGGAGCGACCCGCTCGCCCCGTTAGCAGACAGCCCGGGCGTGCCGCCCCTGCCCTGGCCACGGCGGGAAGGCTGCGTCTCCCACGGCCTCCACGGCTGTCCGTGCGGAGGTGGCGGCGAGGAGGCTGGCGGGGGAAAGCGAGGGGACGTGTGGAGGCTCAGGGCCTGGCAGGGTTTCCGCAGGCAGGACTCCCAGGAGGCGGCCCCTGAGGGTCTTTGGGGGGGGGGGGGGGCCGGCAGCCTGGGCCCCAGAAAAAGAGGAAAGGGAAACAGGACCTGGGTCAGGACCGCCGCTGCCCGCCCTCCACGCTGGGCCCCCTCCTGCTTGGCCGCCTGCTCCGTCCAGGAGGCCAGAGGGGCCGTGGTGACCACCGGCTGCTCCGGGGCCTGCAGGCATCGCCCCTCCCTTCCTCTTTCCTTCCTGACTTCCTCCCTCCCTCCCTCCTTCCTGGGCCCCCAGCTGCATGAGCCCAGTCCTGCCTGGACCCTCAGCTCGGGCCTAGGGACCAGTGGACGAGGCGGGAGCCCCCTTGCTCTCCTTGGGCCGCCTGCACACCCGCAGACACCCTGGCGCTGGGGGCCGCTGCCCGGGCTGCGTTTTACGGGGTTGTTTTCCACGGGTCCCGGCTCCGTCGGCGTGCAGGCGTGTTTACCCTGCCGGGCGGGCGTGGCGCGGGGAGTGAGGCCGGGCACAGGGGCGGGGGGACCCTGCCAGGTGTCCTTGCTAGGGATGAGCTAACCATTTGCTGGGCCTGAATCGCCTGCTTGTTGCTCGCTGGGGCTCTGCTGGACGGGTCGCGGGCCGGGGGGGTGATAACGAGGCTCCGGGGAGAGGTCATGCGTGTGGAAAGCGGGAAGATTCCATGAGCGAGATCCAAGTGTTACGACACGCGGCGGGCGGTGTCCGGGGCGGGCGGGCGGCCGGGCGCCTCCTCCTCGCTGTCCTCTGGGCAAACCCCCAGCCCCAGCCGCCCAGCGCCCGGCGACACAGCGGGGAGACGGGGGCAGCCGTGTGAGAGCGAGGGGGCTTGTCCGGCAGGGAAGGGCCCCTCCCCGAGCCCCGGCCCCGAAGGAGCTGTTCATTCCGCCGAGGGGTGCCCGCAGGGGCTGCGCTTCCCGGGACAGGCAGGTCCGAGGAGCCACTCGACGGCTGGGCCTCGGCCTCCCCCCTCCGCTCCTGGCGTGGCCGCTGGGAAAACCTCAGGCGTCTCTGCGTCTTGCTTCCCGGGGAGAAGCAAGGAGTCCCCCCAGGTTCTAGAGAGTCCACTTGTCCTTAAACCCGCCGGCTGGAGCTGTGCCTCCTCCGACGGTTCTCACCCCCGCCCACCGCCCCGCCCGCCGTCCACCGCCCACTGCCCCGCCCGCCGCCCGCTGCCCACCGCCCACCACCCACCGCCCGCCGCCCGCCGCCCCGCCCGCCGCCAGCCATCCCCTCCCCTCCGTCCCGAGAATTCCCAGGAGACCCGGGACAGACACGCGCTCTGGCCGCCGTGATGGTGTCTTCCGTGCCCGACGCCCGCCCCCCCGGACAGCTTCCGCCCCGGGCCCCCGGGAGAGGCAGCGCCCCCCGGCGAACAGACGGCAGGTCGGCGCCGCCTTCGTGACTGTCAGTGACCGAGTTCTCCGACAGCTGGAGGCGCTCCCGGTGGGACGGCAATCTGGTCTGCCTGTGCCCCTGGCTCATGGCCGCCCGGCTCCCTGGAGTCGTGCTGGGTGCTGGGCTGGAAAGGGCTGGAGTGCAGACCCCCGGGCAGGCGTCTCTGCCAAGGAGCGCTGTACGGTTCAGGAGATCCCTGACTGTCTGTCTGTCTGTCTGAAGTGTTTCCATCTCCGTGCAGCCCTGAGAGGCCTGTCCTTCACACCAGCGGCTCCTCCCCACCCAAGAAAGGTTTTAGGGGGTGAGTCTGAGCCACGTTCCGGAGGGATGATACCAGTTAGGGGTTCTGTGTGGAGCAAGCCTGGAACCCGCAAAGGGGGCTCCTCCTAGGAGCTGCCCATAAACCAGAAGGCTTCTCGCTGAACCCTCAAACACCCGCATTCCTCCTCATCTCCCTCCCTCCTGGCAGCCCGGGCCTCAGCCTCTCTGCCCTCGGATAACCTGAACTCTCACCTGTCTCCCCCAGCCTGCATGCCACGGCCGCCCCGCCCGCAGAGCCTCCTGCCCCAGCTGGCCGCCCTGCCACCCTCCGTGGGCCCCCCCCTCGGATCGGTGCCCGGGGAGCAGCCATTCCCACTGGCACTCGCTCAGCTCTGTACCCGTGCCCGCCTCCTGCCTGCACTGTGTCGTCTCACCGTCTGTCCTTCCTACCCCTTCGCCCCAGACCGCTTCCCGACCAGCTCAGCCTCAGCTCCTGCAGGGGGCGTTTTAGTGCCTCTGGTCTCTGGGATGAGCGGTGTGAGACGTGGCCCCGCTGCTGTTCGGCGTGTCCTCCTGCCTCGGCCGCCAACAGCGTTCCCTCGGGACCGTCAGGAAGTGGTGGCGGAGGGGTGCGCGGTTGCCAGGCAGGCACTGGTGGCAGGCAGCACCCCGCGAGGCAGGGTCTCGTTACGGTAACCGCCAGCCGGGAGTTTGGAGCCCTGGCCAGGCCGCTCCGTGCTCAGCCAGTCTCACAAGACGGGCTTCCCGTGGAAGGTCCTGAAAGGGACGTCTGGCTTCTCCATGTCCCCGCGTGTGTCTGAATGTGCTCCTGGAAAGGCAGGCGTGAGGTGTGGCTACCGACGCTGACCTGGGGGACCCAGTAAGCTCATGGCATGAGGGTGAGGAGCTGGTGAACGCCAGGCAATCAGAGAGGCATTCTTTGCCACGTGGGTATCGGTTGAAGCAGCTAAAATGGTAACGTCTACCGTTTACTGAGTCCTCAGCACGACCACCCCTTCACACACAATATACATGGAGAACACTGAACCCCTCATCCGCTCAGGGTGACGGGGCTCAGAGAGGATGAGTTTTCCATGGAAGCCTTCAGCTTTCACTCCCTTCACTCCTCGCCGCCCTCCGCTTCCTCTCGCCTCCCCCGGGCTGCATCCCATGAGGCTTTTCCGGGGAACTCTGAGCTGCACGCCTCCCCAGCACACGTGTCGGCTCAGGCCCGCGCTCAGCCCTGGGGAAGGAGGCCTGCAGGGGAGGCACAGGCAGGGAGCAAATGCGAGGAAACATCGGGAAAAGCAGGGCAGCTGGCCTCGCCCAGGACAAGCATGCGCGTGCACGTGTGTGCGCGTGTGCACGTGTGTGCGCGTGTGTGTTGTGAAAAGCCTTGTTAGAGAGCACGTGAGGAAACGGAGCTGGGAACCAGAGCGCCGTGACTTAAGGGACAGGAAAGGATTCTGAGGTGTAAATCAGTCACAGCTGTAAATGCCCAGGCTTGTGCCTGCTCCCCAGTGCCATTGGCAGCGTTCCGGTGCCATCCGTGCCATGTCCATCGCACCAAAAGCTTCGTTTCGACATGTTTTATTGGTGTCGGTACGTTCCGGGTGCCGTGAGGCTTGACGTGGACAGAATCTGCACTGCCGGGCTGTGCAGGGCACAGGTGTGGGCCAAGAAGGCTCTGGAAGGTCACTTGGCTCTGATTACATCTGCAGATTTTTCAAAATCTCACATTCAAGCTCTACAGTTATGGTGTCGTTTAGGATCTTTGGGTACAACCTGTGGTTGGGACCTGGAGGGGACCCTGTGTGGATGCCGTGGATCTTGGGGTTTTTATGCAATCCCCATTATCGTTATACACTGGTTTTGGCCGGAGAGAACCAGCTCAAAGGATGGGCCCCTCATGAGAGGGCACTTGGTTGACTCATGCCCACATGGAGACATGGACTGTAAGCTTCAGGAGGCAGGAATAGTGTGAGTCCCATCCATGCCGTGTCCCTGGACCCTGGGCACCAAAATGACACCAGTAATGATGATGGAGATGATCATGGTTATGGAGATGACCATGGTGATGGAGATGACCATGGTGATGGAGATGCTGATGGTGATAATGATAGTGATGGAGATGATAATGGTGATGCTGATAGTGATGGTGATGGAGATGATGATGATCATGATGGTGGTGATGATGGTGATGATGATGGAGATGAGGATGATCATGGTGATGGAGATGCTGATGGTGATGCTGATAGTGATGGTGATGGAGATGATGATGGAGATGGGGATGATCATGGTGATGGAGATGCTGATGGTGATAATGATAGTGATGGAGATGATAATGGTGATGCTGATAGTGATGGTGATGGAGATGATGATGATCATGATGGTGGTGATGGTGGTGATGATGGAGATGATGATGGTGATGATGATGGAGATGAGGATGATCATGGTGGTGATGGTGGTGGTGGTAATGATGATAGCAATAGCTTACATGAGCCTGACCCTCTTAAAGATATTAATCATTTAATCCTTACGATGACCATTTGTGAGGCCCTGCTAGCCTCATGTTACAGGTGAGAAGAGGGAGGCTCGGGGAGGAGGAGTGCTTTGCCCCAGGTGACCCCGCCCGTACCAAGAGGAGCCGGTGCAAAGGTGAGCCTGTGGAGCTGGAACCCTGAGCTTACACAGGCAGCTCCCGCTCCAGCAGCCCGCCTCCGCCCGCCCCTGCCCGCCCCTGCACTTGGCCACCACGCACACTGGGACAGTGCCTACAAGAAGGCAGAGGGACATGGTCCCTGGGCTGGCTCCGATGAGCCGCCAGCACAGAGCCACACGTGTGCAAAGTGACAGAGGGCTGCATTCCAATGGGCTCATCCTCAGGAGGTTCCCATCAAGGTGAGCGTTGCAAACGGCTGAAGCAAGAGGTCCACACGAATCAGATAGCCTCAACGACCAGCGAGTCTGAACCATAAAGCCTTTCGTCAGCGTCGTCGTGTTTGTAAGTGGATGGGTGCGCCATGAATGCAGCACTCCTTATGCGAAAATTACTGTGGGGTTTGGGCTTCAAATTTACTTTGGAAATCGTCCTGTGAAACAGCCACAGACATTCAGCCCAGCCCAAGCACCCGCCGGTTAACCCTCAGATCAATCCTGAATGCGAGTGAGGAGACTCGGGGAGGGAGGGCAGGTGTGTGCCAATGGTCACAGCCGTTCCCCAGTGAAAACTGATGCATTCTCTAGCTCACCTGAGCTCCCTGTTCCTTGGCTGGTACTTACAGTACTGACTCCTCATTGTTCCCTAATCTTTGGGGTTTTGTGTTTGTTTGGAAAATGGAGCCAGCCCTTTGGTGAATGGCCTGTTCTGCTCCCGGCTTTCGGACTATTTTCAGGCATAAAATCCCAATTCCAGAGGCTCTGTCACAAGGACCGGGGAGGAGATGGCCCAGCCTGGCTGCCTTGCGCCAGCAGCCATGGTGTGCGCTCTCTCTCTCTCTCTCTCTCTCTCTCTCTCTCTCTCTCTCCCACACACACGCACACAATGTCCATGTTTTAGTAATCCCTCACATCGACGTGCTTTTTCCATGAAAGAAAGTGTTACCACATTTTCCGAAGGAGGAGACATCGCTAACCTTACTCCACTCCATCCTCCTCTCCCCTCCCCTCCCCCTCGCCCTTGCCGCCCACACAACATCTGTATTTCTTAAACTCAAAGCACTAGTTATTGTAAAAGTCAATTGAGCTTACAAAGACGTGCTTGTGTGGAAAACTTTCTTAGCTTCCGGGCGTGGTGGGGGGTGGGGGAGATCTGGTTTGAGGGGTCCTTCAACCGAGTAGGAGTCCGCTCCCCAGGAGGCCCCCCTCTGCTCCCGCCCGGCTTCTAAGCCCTGGCCGCGGGCCAGAACCAACAGCTTGAGGATGAGTTCAGTTACGGCACTGAGCTCACATTAGGGCTCCTTCACTCCTCTCCTTCCTGGCCCCACAACCGGCTCGTCCGCTCAGAGAGCCAGGAGACAAGCAAACAAGAGGAGCGCTTTAGATGGCAGATTACCGGCCTGTTGAAATGCGTCCCTGGCCCCAGGCCCCGGCCCCCCAGCCTCGGAAGGCTTGGACAGCACCCCGCACGGCCGGCCTGCAGGGGCACGCAGGCCCGGCCCCAGGAATGCCTTTATCTCCCTCGGCATGCTCGGTCAGGTCGAGGGGCAGCATGGAGCCAGGGCAGGCTCAGGGGCGAAGGCAGACCATTCCCACCACGGCTGAGCTGGGCTCGGTCCTCAGGCATGGGGGCGGGCGGGGGGGTGGCCAGGGGCTCTCGTGGGGAGCGGTTTTCCAGCCCCATCACTTCACCCCTCGCCTGGACACCGGGGCCTCCAGACTTTGAGGTGGGCCTCGCCGCAGAGCATCTTGGGGAGGCACTGAGGTTCTTGGGGCAGCACGTGTGTGTGTGTGTGTGTGTGTGTGTGTGTGTGTGTTCGTCTTTGATGCTGGAAGTATGACATAGGTCCCCCTTTTCCCCATGAACCTCTCCCAGCCGCTCCCCTCCCCCACCCCCAGGCCCTCACCACCCCACTGTCTGTGTCCATGGTTGGTGCATATATGTAGACAGGTTCATCGGCTCATCTGTTCCCACCACACCCCGCCTTCCCTCTGAGGTCCCGCAGGCTGTCCCTGTGGCTCTGTCTCAGCATCTAATTTTGCTCATCAGTTCATTTGGTCCACGAGACTCCCAGAGGAGCGAGACCGGGGGTCCTGTCTTCCTCTGAGTGGCTGGTTTCACTCCGGGTCCCTCCGTGCTGTTGCACACGGTAAGAGTTCTTCCTTCTTTGTTGCCGCGTGGTATTCCATGGTGTAGATGTACCACGGTTTGACCCAGCCATCCCACTCCTAGGACTATATCCTAAGAAGTCAGAAACACCAATCAGGAAGAACATATGTTCCCCTATGTTCACAGCAGCACGATTTGCCATAGCTAAGATCTGGGAACAGCCTGGGTGCCCGTCAGCAGATGAGGGTAAAAAAACCACGGAGCGTCTACACATGGAGCACCTGCACATGGAGCACCTGTGTGTGAAAAGACACTTCTGACACCCAGAGCAGCCGAGGAGGCTTCTGGGAATTATCTCTAAGTGTCTCTGGAGGGGGAAAGGGGAGTTTTTTGCTAAGTGGTGAGGGAATCCACTCCGGAGTCTTTGGCCTCCAATTACTGTGATGGGGGAGCCGTTCCCCGGTCATTGTCGCACTTCAGCATGAAAGCTGTGACAGAAAGGTCAGCGAGGAAGAGAGACCAAGTCTTTCCGGAAGCAGCACACACACATGGGAGAGAAGTGGGAGGCTGCAATGCCTAAAGGAGGAGAGGGAAGCGGGAAGCGGGAAGCATGTTTTGTGAGTCTCCGAGTGACTTATTCTGGATGGTGAGCGAGAGCAAAGCCAGGGCGGCTGTGCTGTGTCTTCTCGGCTCTCCTCCTCACGGGTCCCGGCCTGGGGCGGTCCCGCGAGGTCTGAATCCCAAACCGGCGCAGGCCGCGGGGGCAGCGGGCGCTGTAGAGACCGGCCGGAGGAGCGAGGAAAAGCACGCTCTCGTCCAGCGGGAGGAGTTTACCGGCAGCCGGCTATTAATAGACGCCGCGGGGATTCCATTCCCATTGCTCAGCCGGCGTGTGAGTTATTAAGCCTCAAAAACAGCGAGCGGCGCGCCGAGGCCGCGCGGAGAACGCATACGCGATGTTTATGCAAGGGCCTCGCCGGTGCTTATTCATCTTTTATTGCTCGCCGGCCGCCCCGGGGCCATCAGCGAAAGGGACCTCAAAGGAAAGCACAGTGTCTGCCGCTGTTCTCAGGATGACAGCGTGTTTGCGAAAGAGACAGACAGCGCTGTGAGAGGACGATGCTCTCATCGCCCAGCGTGGGCCGGGCGCACCCCGAGAGGCCGCGGCGGCGGCGAGGAAGCGGGCAGAGGGGCCCTGCAGGGGAGGCGCGGCTGGGAGGGCGGCCATTGCATGGCCTTCCCCGGAGCAGGGGGGCGGGGGGCCTGGAGGACAGGCCTGCGGTGCGGGGCCCTGAGCTCAGGGCCTGCAGGGCTGTGGGGGAGGAGACGCGGGTGCCTCTGAGCTCAGCCATAGGAGCCAGGCCGTGGCCGGCTTCAGACTAAGGCCAGGAAGGTTCCGTGACGGAGCCGTCCACACGGCGTGGACCGGGCAGACCCTCTGAGCAAGGCCAAAGCTCTCAGCCTCTTGGGGCGGGCACGCCGGCCTGGCAGCCAGCTCCCGGGCGTGGGAGCCGGGAGGCGGTGGGACACGGGGAGCTGTGTGTTCCTCCTCACAGCAAAGAGGCAAGGCACGGAGCGGCAGCACCCCGGACACGAGGCCCTACCCCCCTAACCGGGAATGGCACCGGGGGACAGCGCTCCACCCACTGAGCCGCACTGGCCAGGGCCAGTTCCTGCTCCGCTCAGAAGTTTGCCGGCCTGCTCTGGGCTGTGGGAAAGGAGGCTGCGGGCTCTGTCTCCTGGTCGGAGACCTGTGGCACCGAGAGGACGCGCTGGCTGGCAGCACCGTCTCTTCCCTCTCCAGGCACCAGGCAGGGGACTTGCCTGACAGCAAGTGGCTGCCCGAGAGAACGGTTTTAGAGAGAGAGAGGCCCAGTGCACGGAATTCCTACGAGAGTAGGCCGCCCTTCCCCGGCTTCCCTCTGGCACCTGGGACCCGGGCTTCCCTCGCAGACCTGGCTTCGCCCTCCGGAAGGTTGTCCGGCATCGTTAGCATATCACTCTTTTATTATTATTATTACTATTATTATCGTTGATGTAAGAGGAAGGAACAGGGGAGAGTGAGAGAGAGAAACATTGATGTGAGAGTGCAACATGGACCGGCCGCCTCCTGCACAGCCCACACTGGGCATTGGGCCTGCAGCCCTTGCGTGTTCCAGGAATCGGACTGTGACCTCCTGGTTCATGGGTCGACGCTCAGCCACGAGGCCGGGGAGAGCTTGCTGTCAGTGGCTGGCGCTCCCTGGGCGGGGTGGGCTGGGGCTCGTGTGTTCTGGAGACTGTGGTGTCTGAGCCTTCAGGAAGGCCCCGGGGGCAGGGCTTGGCGAGGGCGCCCCGCACTCCCCCGGTGGCTGCCAGTGGTTTCCGGGCCCCTGCTTCCTGCTCGGCGGGCCCGGGCTGACCCGGGAGAGGGGCCCGGTCCAGCCTCGCCCAGGCCCGGGAGGACTGGAGCACCGGGAGCAGCCGCTGCCCCCATGGGAGGGCAGCTGGAGGAGGTGGTTAGCTGAAGGAGGAGGAAGCGGAGCACAATGTCCATTTCAAATCGAGCGTTAAACAGAAACACGTGCGGACACAGCCCACGGCCGGGCCGCTGGGGGAGCCACCGCAGGGGTCAGGTGGCGGGGCCTGGGGGCCTGGGGGCGGGGGCAGCTTCTGCGGACGCTCCGGGCGGCCAGGTGGCTGTGGCCGCTCCAGCTGCCTCCCCCAGGGCCGGAGCCCGGGGCCACCTGCCAGGCCGCACACAGCGGTGGGAGCAGAGGGCGGAGGGCAGCCTCGGGCCCGGGGGGTGGGGGTGGGAGGGAGACTGGGAGCCCCGGGCTGGCTCCTCCACCCGCCCCGCCCTGCACATCGCTGTGGGGTCCAGGCGAGGGGGTCCGCGGGCTGGCTGAGCCCACCTTGCACCAGGATTGGCACCTGGAGGTCCAGCAGGGTCTTTGCCACCAACCCCGCTTTTCACCTTCCTGTTCCCCAGACTTTGCCACCCCCTCCCCACCCTCCTGACCCCGTGCTGCCCCGTTCTGTGCAGGCTCCTGGCGGTCCCTGGTGCCAGCCAGCTAGCGAGATGGACCAACGCCCCCTCCCTCCGTGGGGCCACTGGGGCCGCCTCCTGCACGTCAGGGGACAGGCAGGGTTCAGCCGTGGCCCTGGAGGGAGAGCTCTGCACACGGGGCTCCAGGAACGGGAGGGGCAGGTGCGACCCCTGACTGCACCCCGCCCTGCCCTGCGCTGCGCTGAAGGGGGTGGGCGGGGGGCAGGAGGGCAGGGGGGCAGGGTGCTCCTCGGAGAAAGTAGCTCGGAGGCGGCAGAGCGGAAGCCCAGGCCTCGCAGGACTACACGCGTGTGTGCAGGGGCCCTGAGCACGCGTGAGCAGCAGTCCCAGTGCGGGGATGAGGGGCCGGAGCCGGCCCGAGAGGAGGCGCTCCTGCCTGTCTCTGAAGGGGAGAGCCCGCACACTACACTCACTGCTCAGCCCGGCTCAGTGGTTCAGCGTCGACCTATGACCCAGGAGGTCACGGTTCGAATCCCGGTCAGGGCACAGGCCCCGGTTGTGGGCTCGGTCCCCAGTAGGGGGCGTGCAGGAGGCAGTGATTCTCTCTCATCATCGATGTTTCTGTCTCTCTCTGCCTCTCCCTTCCTCTCTGAAATCAATAAAAATATATTTTTCAAAGAAACGTAACCCACAGTCCCTCGTGGGACTGGCCTTTCTTGGCTCACAAACACCAGTTAACACCCAAGAGAGTGGACACAGGATGCCAGAGTGCCTTACTCTGCTTGGCATCTATATATATGGGGATTTATATATTTAAATCATGAACTTGGCTTGGGACTATTTTTATACCTTTTTTATTAATTTCAGAGAGGAAGGGAGAGGGAGAGGGAGAGAGAAACACCGATGAGAGAGAACCATGGACCGGCTGCCTCCTGCACCCTCCACACTGGGGATGGAGCCCGCAACCCGGGCCTGTGCCCCGACCGGGAATCCGACTGTGACCTGCTCATAGGTGGACGCCCAGCCTCTGAGCCCCGCCTTCCGAACGAGGCGCTCGGTGGAGAAGGGCCAGGGTGGCTCAGGAGGCCAGGGGAGCGGGTCACCAGGGCTCGGCCCCCAATGCGAGTCAGAAAACAACCCATTAAGACGATTGCACAGTCAGCTCCTCCGCACTTCCAGGCGTCTCAGGGTCGGGGGAAACTTGGAGGAACTGGTTTGAAGGTTTTGCCCGGGCTTGTGGGCACAGAGGGGTGCCGACCCCCTAATGTCAGGGGCAGGACAGGCTCTGCCCCCACCACCACCACACCCACACGCAGACACGTGCAGACACACGCAGACACACGCAGACACACGCAGACACACGCGGGAAGGGGCAGTGTGAGACTCCCGGGAGGCAGCCCGTCTCACTCGCAGTTGGGATAAAGTGCAGGCCCAGGAGAGCACGCCAGAGGGCGATACGCAGGCTCTCCCCCAGCCCTGGCCTGGGCCTGTCCCTCGGAGCGGAGCCCATGCCAGTCCCCACGCGGGGACTCCCCGACGCCTGGGCTCGAGGCGCCTCGCCCACGGGGACAGCGTGGCGCCATCCGGCGAGCGCGGGGCCCTGAGCCCACAGGCTGTGGGGCGGGGGCCGCGGGAGGGGCGTGCCGGACTCGCAGGGCGATGGTGTTGTCCTCTCATGCAGGAGGGTTACACGCGTGTGCGCCGTGTGCATGTGTGGACGCCTCCGGTGCTCCCGCAGAGGGTAGGTCACGCTGTGCCCCGCACGTCCCGTCCGCAGCGGGAGCGGACACGGCCAGAGCGGCGGCCTGCGGGTGATCCCGCCCCTCCTTCAGAGCGCGTCCAGAGCAGACAGCCGGCCGGCCTGCTCCGCTGGTGAGCGTCCACCTATGAACCAGGAGGTCAGGGTTCGAGTCCTGGGGCGGGGCGTGCCGGAGGCAGCCGATCCATGATTCTCTCCCATCGTGGATGTTCCTCTCTCTCTCTCTCTCTCTCTCTCTCTCTCTCTCTCTCTCTCCCTCCTGGGGAACAGGGTTCCAGGTGGGCCTGCCTTAAACCAAATCAAATAAATGCTGCAGCCTTCTCCTCCCCCAGAACAGGCAGGTTGGACAGCTGGCGTCTTGGGTTCTTTGCGATGGTGGGGGGGGGGGGGGATTATTAAAAAATAAATCAATGCCCTGACTGGGGCGTGCTGGGCGGGCGGTGCCCAGGGCAGCACCCGGAGGCCTAGGAAGAGCAGCACGGTTTGGGGGGTGGGACCTCGAAGTCCGCCTGGGACTGGCCTCGTCTCGGGGCGCAGCCTCCGGTTGCTGATGGGGTGCTGCCTCTGCAGCCCCGGGACCCCGGCCGGTCCTGGTCCCCCTCCCAGGCCAGGGGCCCTGTGTCTGCGCTCTGAGAGGGTGGAGGTTCAAAGCTCCAGCTTCAAACGCCGAGCCCTTTGTTCTGCCCGCCTGCCTGGGCTCGTCCGTGAAAGAGCCAGGCTGTGACTGTGATGTCACTCTCATCCTCTGCTCGGCTGTGAAACAGGCTGCCGCGTGCGTTTCCCCAACCCGGAATGTTCTCTCGTGTGAGGTCACCCGGCCTGCGGGGGGCGCCTGAGAGGCCGGCTCCCGGGAGCCGCCAGCAGCTGTGGGTTCCTTCCCGGCTGTTCACTAATGCGTATCTCTAGACCGTGGGCTTCGTCTCCGAGGCATTCGCTTGGAAGACTGTCTTAGCCCTGGCTGGTGTGCTCAGTGGATAGAGCGTCGGCCTGTGGACTGAAGGGTCCCGGGTTCGATTCTGACCCAGGGAACATGCCTGGGTTGCAGGCTTGATCCCTAGTGGGGGGCATGCAGGAGGCAGCCGGTCCATGATTCTCTCTCATCATTGACGTTTCTCTCTCTCTCTCCTTCTCCCTTGCTCTCTGAAATCAATAAAATTATATTATAAAAAAAAAAAAAAAAAGAAGAAGAAGAAGAAAATGAAGAAGAAGAAGAGCCGAAACCAGTTTGGCTCAGTGAATAGAGGGTCGACCTGAGGACTGAAAGGTCCCAGGTTTGATTCTGGTCAGGGGCATGTATGTACCTTGGTTGCGGGCACATCCCCAGTGGGGGGCGTGCAGGAGGCAACTGATCGATGTTTCTCTCTCATCGATGTTTCTAGCTCTCTATCCCTCTCCCTTCCTCTCTGTAAAATTAAGAAAAATATATTTTTTTTAAAGAAGGAGGAGGTTTTCACCTCCTGCCCTGGGCTTCCATGGCCTCTGTGCCCGCGGTGCCTGCCCCCGCCCGGGGTGCGTTGTGTCTGTAAATGCCCTTCGGTCACTCAGAGGGCCGCCTGCTCTCTCTCGGCGAAGGCCACAGCGCTGTTATTACGTCGACGCTGTGATTACATCCTTCATGTGCATTCTGGCTGCTGAAGTCCTTACCGCCGTCTCCTCCAAGCGGTCTTTACAGCCCTGACCGGTGTGGCTCAGTGGATAGAGCGTCAGCTTGTGGACTCAAGGATCCCAGGTTCCATTCAGGTCAGGGGCATGTGCCTTGGTTGCAGGCACATCCCCAGTAGGGGGCGTGCAGGAGGCAGCTGGTCGATGTTTCTCTTTCACCAGTTTCTAACTCTTTATCCCTCTCTCTTCCTCTCTGTAAAAAATCAATAAAATATATTTTAAAAAAAGAAAAAAGAAAAGAAAGAAAAGGTTTTTACAGAACCTTTCTGTGTCCCCGTGACTTCTGGACAGCGCGTCCCTGCGCTCGGGGTGGGCTCGGCCCCCGCGGGCCTGCGCCCGTAAAGCCTGCCCCACGCTGGCACGCCGCCCGGTCAGAGCGAACAGATGGTGGACGCGGTTTCATGTTGGTGCAGTGCCTCCCTGAGCGTCTCACGTGGTGCCTTATTCCCCCCCAGTGTGTCAGGGCACCAACAACAAGCTCACCCAGCTGGGCACCTTCGACGACCACTTCCTGAGCCTGCAGCGCATGTTCAACAACTGTGAGGTGGTCCTGGGCAACCTGGAGATCACCTACATGCAGCGGAGCTACAACCTGTCCTTCCTGAAGGTGGGTCCGCGCTCCGGCCTCCCGGATGTGGCGGGAGCGAGGGGCGGGCAGGGCCTGGGCGGGACCTTCCCGGGCACGGGCTGGCCTCGGCCTCGGCAGTGCCGATTCCTAGCGAACTTGAGGTGTGTGGTGTATGCGGGGACCCCTCCCCCAGCTGGGGCCCGGTCACAGAAGGACGCCCCAAGGAGCAGGCCCGGCCGGAGCCCCGCGGGCATCGTAGATACTGAGAGGTCTCTTGTCGCCATGACTGCCGCCGTGGCTGCCGCCGTGGCACCCTGGTAACTGGCTCCTAATGTGGAAAGAGCCTTGCCTTGTAGCGCCTGCCCATTGCCTTGGTGTAAACACTCCCACCACAGCTGCTTTCCGGCCGCCAAGAGGGTAGCCGCCATTTCACGAGGCGGCTCCCGAGAGCCGGCGGGAGCCAGCAGTTGAACGTTGGGTGTGATGGGCCTCCCTCTCGGGTTGTTTTCCTCTTCCCGTGAGAGAGCAGGCGGGACAGAGGCGAGATAAGTTAATAAAACCGGTCCCAGCGTCACCTGAGGGGGTCGAAGGCCAAGGGGAGGAGGCCCTGCTTTGCTGAGTCGTCACGTTGCCCTTGACGGCCGCCAGCGGGGGGACACGGCGTGGGAGTGACTGTGCCCTCCGAGGCGCCACCCACACGCCCTACGGCCGTCGCCACGCGTGTGCGTCGCTCAGGGAGGCGTCCGGTTCCCCGGGCCCGCAGGGACCTCACGTGCTTAGCCCCCTCCCCGGAGAGAGGCCAGCGTCTCGCTCTGTCCCCTCAGACCATCCAGGAGGTGGCCGGCTACGTCCTCATCGCCCTCAACGTGGTGGAGAGGATCCCGCTGGAGAACCTGCAGATCATCCGGGGGAACATGCTCTTCGAGAACACGCACGCCCTGTCCGTGCTGTCCAACTACGGCAGCAACAGGACCGGCCTGCGGGAGCTGCCCATGCGGAGCCTGCAGGGTGAGCGGCCGGGCGGGGCGGACGCGGGCACAGCCCCCGGCCCTCTCTTAAGTTCACTCCAGGAAGACGTTACTCTTCAAAACAAATGTGTGTGTTTAATCTTTATTACTGAGAGTAGTACAGGTGTCTCCCTTCTTCCCCCCATTGCCTCTCTCCGCCTGGTCCTGCCCACCCCAGACTTCTGCCCCTGGTTGTCTGTGTCCATAGCTAACACATACACGCACGTAATTTCTTCGTTTAAACTCTTCACACATGCCTCCCCCCTTCCGTCTGAAATTCATTAGTCTGTCCTGTGCTTCCGTGCCTGATTCTATTTTATTCATCAGTTTACTTTGTTTATTAGATTTCTTGTTCGTTAATTTTTAGATTCAACTGTTGATAGATATGTCTTTTTTGCCATTTTATTTTCAAATGTTTTCCTCCTCCTCCTCCTCTTCCTCCTCTTCCTCCTTCTCATTTTCCTTCTTCCTCTTGTTAAAGAAGACCCTTCAACATTTCATGGAATACTGGTTTGGTGGTGGTGAGCTCCTTTAGCTTTTTCTTGTCTCTGAAGCTCTCTATCTGACCTTCCATTCTGAATGATAGCTTAGCTGGGTAAAGTAATCTTGGTTGTAGGTTCTTGCTATTCATCACTTTGAGTATTTCTTGCCACTCCTGTCTGGCCTGCAGAGTTTCTGTTGAGAAATCAGCTGACAGTCGTATGGGTGCTCCCTTGTAGGTAACCAACTGTTTTTCTCTCGTATCCTGTGCCACTCATGTGCAAGACTCAGCCAGTGGAGGTTACTGAAAAGGTGTACGCAGTGCAGTGGAAAGGGGAGAAGGGAGCCAGGTTACCCCGTGCTCTCGGAAAAGCATCCGAGAGTTAGTGAGACGTGGCAAAGGCTCTGGAAGAGGGAGCGGGTAGCCGCCTTTGTGCCCGCCCTGTGGCCTGGGCCTCAGGTGTAAGGGAATGCAGTGAATCAACCCCTCGTGCTGGCTGTGTGCACAGAGGTCAGAGCGTGGACCCGTACACAGAGGGTCCAATTGATGTGTTTCTCTCACATCAGTGTTTCTCTCTGCCTTTCCATCTCTCTCCCACTCTCTCTAAAAATCAATGGAGCCGAAACCGGTTTGGCTCAGTGGATAGAGCATCGGCCTGTGGACTGAAAGGTCCCAGGTTCGATTCCGGTCAAGGGCATGTACCTTGGTTGTGGGCACATCCCCAGTGGGAGGTGTGCAGGAGGCAGCTGATTGATGTTTCTAGCTCTCTATCCCTCTCCCTTCCTCTCTGTAAAAAACCAATAAAATATATTTTTTTTAATCAATGGAGAAATACCCTCAGGTGAGGATTAACAACAAAAAAAAAGAATTGCGTGCACACTCGGCGTGCTCGGGTGAGACGAGGCGGCATGGCTCACCGGCCCTCTCTCCGCAGAGATCCTGCAGGGAGGCGTGCGCTTCAACAACAACCCCACGCTCTGCAACCTGGAGACCATCCAGTGGCGCGACATTGTGGACAGCAGCAACATGTCGCTGGACTTCCAGAGCCCGCACAACAGCTGTGAGTGTGCCGGGCGCGAGGGCCGCTGAGGGGCCGGTGGTGGCAGGGGAGGCGGCCAGGCCCAGCTCCCTTCGCCTGTGAGCGGCAGGAAGCCCAGGGCGGCTGCTGGGCAGACCGGCACTGCATGCAGCGCCTGCCGACCCCTCCCTGGAGATACCCTCCCAGGGGGCCAGAGACCCTGACCTAGGGGGGACGCTGGGGCTTCTCCCAGCCTGAGCCCACGGGAACCGGGGCTGGAGCTCACTGAGCCCCTGTCCGGCCGGCATGGGACCATGCTGTGTGCAGCCCTGCTCTCCCGTGTCCTCACTGAGCCCCGTGTCCGGCCGGCATGGGACCGCGCTGTGTGCAGCCACGCTCTCCCGTGTCCTCACTGAGCCCCTGTCCGGCCGGCATGGGACCGCGCTGTGTGCAGCCCTGCTCTCCCGTGTCCTCACTGAGCCCCTGTCCGGCCGGCATGGGACCGCGCTGTGTGCAGCCACGCTCTCCCGTGTCCTCACTGAGCCCCTGTCCGGCCGGCATGGGACCACACTGTGTGCAGCCATGCTCTCCCATGTCCTCACTGAGCCCCTGTCCGGCCGGCATGGGACCGCGCTGTGTGCAGCCACGCTCTCCCGTGTCCTCACTGAGCCCCTGTCCGGCCGGCATGGGACCGCGCTGTGTGCAGCCACGCTCTCCCGTGTCCAAGGCTGCTGTGCCTGGAGGCCGTGCGGGCTGCGGCTCCTATTGGCACAGGCCGGGACCGGCCGGCGGAGCCTCAGCGCGGAGGCCGCGTGCGGCCCTGGCTCTGCTCCGGCCAGAAGGTGCCGTCGCTCCGCTCGCCGCTCCCCTGGCCCGGATGGCGTCTGACCCCGCGTTTGTGTCACAGGCGGGACGTGCGACCCGAGCTGTCCCAACGGAAGCTGCTGGGCTGCGGGCAAGGAGAACTGCCAGCAACGTGAGTCCGAGGGAGGGAGGGGGCGGGGCGAGTGTGCGGCCGCCCGCCCCAGACCTGTGGCGTGGTGGGGTTTTTTTGTGTGTTTTTTTTTTCAATATATTTTATTGATTTTTACAGAGAGGAAGGGAGAGAGATAGAGAGTTAGAAACATCAATGAGAGAGAATCATCGATCAGCTGCCTCCTGCACACTCCTCAGTGGGGATGTGCCCACAACCAAGGTACATGCCCTTGACTGGAATCGAACCCGGGACCCTTCAGTCCACAGGCCGACACTCCATCCACTGAGCCACACCGGTTAGTGCCTGTGGCGCATTTTTAATAACGCCTCTCACAATTTTTAATATGTTTTTATTGATTCCAGAGAGGAAGGGAGAGAGAGAGAGAAACATCCATAATGAGAGAGGATCATTGATCGGCTGCCTCCTGCACGCCCCCCACTGGGGACGGAGCCTGCAACCCGGGCCTGTGCCCTGACCGGGAACCGAACTGTGACCTCCCGGTTCACGGGTTGATATTCAACCGCTGAGCCCACTGGCAGGATCTAAAAGTCACTGTTGGTCGAAAGGCCAGAGGGAGCAGCTGAGGGAAGGCCAATGCTGCCAGTCGCCTGCGGGGACCTGGGCGGCTGCTGTGGGCACAGGAGCAGACGTCAGCCGGGCCCGCACCAGTCACCCCCCAGCCGTGCCCAGCGGAGCTTCCCGGGAACCGAGGCTGCTCAGCCCCCTCCCGCCCCGGCTCACGCGGCCTGTGCTCCTTCCCAGTGACCAAGACCATCTGCGCCCAGCAGTGCTCCGGCCGCTGCCGCGGCATGTCCCCGAGCGACTGCTGCCACACCCAGTGTGCCGCCGGCTGCACCGGGCCCCGGGAGAGCGACTGCCTGGTAAGACCGCCCCCGCCACCCCGGGCTTGGCACAGCCCCGCCGGCCCCCACCGGCCCCCACCGGCCCCCACCAGCCCCCGCCAGCCCCCACCAGCCCCTGCCAGCCCCCACCAGCCCCCGTGGGCGCCTCCGTGGCTGCGGTGTGCAGAGGACTGTCTGGGTGAAGGGCGGGACACTGCCTTCCCAGGGACCAGGGCCTCTGCCAGCACCCTGCGCACCCTCCCCCCCCCCCCCGCTCCCTGTGACCTTGGGCAGCTGCTGTGACCCCGCTGGACGGGGGTGGACGGAGAGCGCCTCCCTGCTAAATGGCCACGTGACCTAGAGCTGCGGTCGGCAAACCGTGGCTCAAGAGCCACAGGCGGCTCTTTGGCCCCTTGAGTGTGGCTCTTCCACAACATGCCACGGCCTGGGCGGGTCTGTGTTGAAGAAGGGGCGTTAGAAGAAGTTTAAGCTGAAAAAATGTGGCTCTCCAAAGAAATTGCCGTCGTTGCTGATGTTTGGCTCTGTGGACCGAGGAGTTTGCCGACCACTGGCCCAGAGCATGTGGTGTGCGTGCTGGGCCCGGGCGCGGACTGAGCACCGAACACTACACACGCATGCTCTTTCCCGTTCAGGAAGGAGCCGCAGGCCGGAGTGGCCGGAGAGCTCAGAGGCTGCCCGCACCCCACACAGGGGGTCTTGGGGTGCTCTCATTGGTCCCTGGGACTGCAGGAAGCTCTAGCGAAATCCCTACTGCAGGGGGGGGGGGGGCGTGCAGCTGCCCCGAGGTTGGGCGCCTCGGACGTCCTGAGACCCGGTGGCCGTGTGAGCCCGCAGCAGCGCCCTGTCCGGCCTGGTCCTTGCAGGCGGCAGCTTTCCGGCGGGCGCCCCGCCGAGGGCAGCACCCCCACCCCCGCGTCCTCTGTGCAGGCGGCGTGTGAGGACGTGTGAGCACAGCCCCTCGTGGTCCCGCCCCATGGGCGGCTGGCTCTCTGTCGATCTGTCCGCGATGGAGAGAGACGTGTTTTCCTCTCGCACCGTTCATACAGTCCTAGCCGGGACGTGTGCTTAAGAAAGGCCGTGCTTCTGGAAAGGTCTCTCTGGCTGGGCCGCCAGCACACGGCCGGATCCTGCTCTAATCGAGCCCCTGAGCAGAACTGGAGGCTCCTGCCCAGAACCCAGGGGTCCCTGCCCAGCTCCCTGCGCAGGTCGGGAAAGGGGGTGAGGGGAGAGGGAGGGAGAGAGAGAGAGAGAGAGAGAGAGAGAGAGAGAGATTTGGGAAGCGCTGGTTCAGGCAGGAGCCCAGCGTCCCGGGACAAGGCAACGCCATGGTTTGGGAGAGGGAAGCAGCTGCATCCAGAGCAGGAGGGCTGGCTATTGGCCAACACAGTGACACGAACTCGAAACAAAGTTTCTATTGTCGCCTCTGCTTCCCCCTTGTATCCACTCCACCGGGAAACAGTGTTGCTTTAGGCCCAAACAGTGTTGCTTTAGGCTTGTTGCACCCATTTAACATGTCCGAGGCCCGGGTTCTGGACAAGAGAGGCGGCTGCTCTGGGAGGCAGCTGGGCTCCGTCTCGCCCGATCCCGTCTTCCTTCACCCGATCCCCGTCTTCCTCTCACCGACCCCGTCTTCCTTCACCCGATCCCGTCTTCCTCTCACCGACCCCGTCCCCGCTGCTCGGCAGGTCTGCCGCCGGTTCCGGGACGGCGCCACCTGCAAGGACACCTGCCCGCCGCTCATGCTGTACAACCCCACCACCTACCAGATGGACGTCAACCCCGACGGCAAATACAGCTTCGGCGCCACCTGCGTGAAGAAGTGCCCCCGTGAGTCCGCCCGACGCCTTCCCGTTCCGGTCCGTTCCCCTGGGCCTCCCGCGGGCACCCAGGTCCCAGCCCAGGCCGCCCTGCCGGGGTGCCCCCCTGTGACAGGGTGACGGGGAGGTGGCTGTCAGGTGACCGGCGGCACCTGGAACAGGTCCAGGATGGGCAGCTGTCGGGCTGCCCCTGCACATCCCGCCCGGGACAGGGTCTGTTCGCCCTCAGGTCCGGAAGCCAGGGGAGCTCTTGGGCGAGATCCGCGCCCAGGCGTCCTGCCCCGCTGTGCCCTTAAAACCAACCCCACGAGCGGGCGCCGGGCCCTCTCATCGCCGCGATTCCGGAGGACAGGACGCCGAGGCCCTGGCGCCGCTCACACCTGCCCCCCCCCACCCCCCAGGGAACTACGTGGTGACGGACCACGGCTCCTGCGTGCGGGCCTGCAGCTCCGACAGCCAGGAGGTAGAGGAGGATGGCGTCCGCAAGTGCAAGAAGTGCGAGGGGCCCTGCCGCAAAGGTGGGCGCCCGTGGGTGCCGCTGGGCACGGCGTGCGGGCCCCGGGCTCCTCGCCGCCCTGGGAGGCCCCGGTGACTCTCCCTCTCCCCGCTCAGCGGGCCCTCATCCCTCCCTGTGCTCCGGGCCCTGGCCCTGCCGTGCCCTCCGGGCCAGTCTACCCTGCCAACGCCCCACTGCATCTTTCATTCTGTCAGTCTTCACGCAACCCCCGAAACGGTGCGACAGAAGCATCCATAGGCCCTGTGCACAGATTCACTGATTTTTTTTAATATATTCTTATTGATTTTCCACAGAGAGGAAGGGAGAGGGAGAGAGAGCTAGAAACGTCGATGAGAGAGAAACATCGACCAGCTGCCTCCTGCACACCCCCCACCGGGGATGTGCCCGCAACCAACGTACATGCCCTTGACCGGAATCGAACCCGGGACCTCTCAGTCCACAGACCGACGCTCTATCCACTGAGCCAAACCGGTTTCAGCGCACTGATTTTTATTTATTATTTTTTAAGTTGATTTCAGAGAGGAAGGAAGAGGAAGAGAGAGAGAGAAAGAGAGAGAGAGAGAGAGAGAGAGAGAGAGAGAGAGAGAGAGAGAGAATGAATCCTGGATCGGCTGCCTCTTGCACGCCTCACACTGGGGATGGAGCCTGCAACCTGGGAATCAAACTGTGACCTCCTGGTTCATAGGTTGATGCTCACCCACTGAGCCACACCGGCCAGGCTGCATCTCACCTTTTGATTTAAAAAACGTGCGCGTGTTTTCTCTAAGGCGGAGACAGGGGCACAGCCACGCAGGGGGCGGGAAGGGGAGGTGGTCAGGGTGGCGCTGACGGAGGAGGCGGGGACCCCCTGCCGTGAGCCCTGGTCCCGCGGGAGACAACGAGGAGGGGGCGCCGCCCAGCGACCGCGGTCTCTAACCTCTGTCCCCCAACCCCACCCGCGGTTGCTGAGTGAATGAGCGGTGGTGGGGCAGTGACAGTCTCAGGGCTTCACTCCCGCCCGCCCAGCCTGGCCCCGCCCCTCCTCGTGGCCCCGCCCTGCTCAGGGCTCAGCATGGACCGTTCCTGTCCTCTCCGCAGTGTGTAACGGGATCGGCATCGGGGAGTTCAAAGACGCCCTGTCCATCAACGCCACCAACATCAGGCACTTCCAGAACTGCACCACCATCAGCGGCGACCTGCACGTCCTGCCCGTGGCCTTCAAGGGGTGAGTCGGGGCGGGGGTCAGCATCTCTGAGGGGTGAGTCCCGGGGGCGGGGGCCATCACCTCCCGCGGGCAGCGAGGGGTGACCTGAGTCTCCTGTCTCAGGGACTCCTTCACCCGCACGCCGCCCCTGGACCCGCGGGAGCTGGACATCCTGAAGACGGTGAAGGAGATAACAGGTGGCCGCCCGGGGAGGGGCGGATGGGGACTGGGGAGAGGCAGGCGCCCGGCTGGCACCACACCGGGTGCAGCTGCGGGGGGACGGGCAGAGGAGGAGCCAGCGCCTGGTGTGCCTGGTGTCCTGGTCGCACCGCGGGGAGCGCCCTGCCCTGGCATCCGGGCCAGGAAGGCGATCTGAGTGCGGCCCCCGCCCGCCCGCCCGCAGGCTCCCTGCTGATCCAGGCCTGGCCGGGGAACAGGACCGACCTGCACGCCTTCGAGAACCTGCAGATCATCCGGGGCCGCACCAAGCAGCAGTGAGTGCGCGCCCTCAGGCGTGCCTGTGTGAGTGCGTGCCTGTGTGTGTGTGTGTGTGTGTTTGTGGTGTGTGTGTGTTAGTGTGTGTGTGTGTGTCTTGTGTGTCTGTGTGTGTTTGTGTGTGGTGTGTGTGTGTGTTTGTGTGTGTGTGTGAGTGTGAGTGTGTGAGTGTGTGTGTGTGAGTGTGTGTGTGTGTGTGAGTGTGTGTGTGTGTGAGTGTGAGTGTGTGAGTGTGTGTGTGAGTGTGTGTGTGTGTGTTTGTGTGTGTGTGTGAGTGTGTGTGTGTTTGTGTGTGTGTGTGTGTGTGAGTGTGTGTGAGTGAGTGTGTGAGTGTGTGTGTGTGTGTGTGAGTGAGTGTGTGTGAGTGTGTGAGTGTGTGTGTGTTAGTGTGTGTGTGTCTGTGTGTGTGTGTGTGTGGTGTGTGTGTGTGTGTGTGTGAGTGTGTGTGTGTGTGTGTATGGTGTGTGTGTGAGTGTGTGTGTGTTTGTGTGTGTGTGTGTGTATGGTGTGTGTGTGGTGTGTGGGTTTGAAATAAGATGTGCCAAAGCACCGCGGTGCTGCAGGCCGGCGTGCCTCCCCCAGTCTCCTGGGGCATCGGCGGACGGGGTGCTGGTGCCGGTGCCGGTGCCGGTGCCGGTGCCGGTGCCGGTGCCGGGCCGGTCAGCGGAAGGTCACCCGTCCGGGGCTCGCCGGCTGCTGCACGGACGCCTTCTCTGTCCCTGTGCGAGCCCGGTTCATCCTGCCTCGTGGTTAATCCCCGCCCAGTGATATTTCTCCCATTGGTTTTGTATAAGAGCGTGGAAGGGAAGGAGGGAGAGAGCGAGCAAAACATCAACGTGAGAGAGACACAGCAGCTGGCTGCCTCTCACCTGCGTCAGGTGGGAACCACAACCCAGGCACACGCCCCCGACCGGGAATCCTGCCTCTCCAGCCGGCCCCGGGCTTCCCGCCCCCCCCACCCCCCCTGCGTCACTCCCCAGCCCATGGCCGTCTCGTCGCCCTGAGGGGCAGCACAGTCCGGGCGCACTGCTCCCCGTCCGCCATCCGCCCCAACTCTTCCCGGGAGCCCCCTCCTGCGCGGCATTCCCCGGGCGTGCTCAGAGGCCGCCCTGTGCCCCTCACCAGCTCCCGGTGCTCTGTGGTTGCACCCCCTCTGGGAAAGGGGGCTTCCTGAGCGAGGGAAATGCACACACAGCCTGTGTGGCATTAGTCACACGCCACCTCGACCGTTTGCTCAGCGGCTGGGCGGCTGGATGGGGAAAGGAGCCTGTGCTTGGAGGCCTGTTGGGACGTGTGAGGTGAGGACACCTCGGTGCCAGGCAGAGCGAACAGGCAGCAGGCGGGTGATGCACTGAGCCCCGCCTCCAGCCCCCGGGACTGAGGAGACCCAGCGGCCAGGAAACTAGCTTTCCCCTGGAGGGCCTCGCAAGGAAACCCTGGCAGGTTTTCCCTATTAATGTGTCGTCATTGATTTCAGGGAGGAAAAGAGAGGAAGAGGGAGAAGGAGAAGAAGAGGGAGAGAGAGAGGGAGAGGGAGAGGGAGAGGGAGAGGGAGAGAGAGAGGGAGAGGGAGAGGGAGAGGGAGAGGGAGAGGGAGAGGGAGAGGGAGAGGGAGAGGGAGAGGGAGAGGGAGAGGGAGAGGGAGAGAGAGAGAGAGAGAGGGAGAGGTACAGGGACAGGGACAGGGAGAGGGACAGGGAGAGGGACATCAGTGATGAGAGAGAACCCTGGATCGGCTGCCTCTTGCACGCCTGCCCTGGGGATGGAGTCCGCAGCCCCGGTATGTGCCCTGGCTGGGGATCGAACCATGACCTCCTGGTTCCTAGTGGACGCTCAGCCCCTGCGCCTGCAGCCGGACTGCCTGCAGATTTCCGTTCCAACACGTGCCTGGCGCATGGCCATGGTCATGGGACGAGTGAACAGGAAGGCCGGGAGCCCCGTTGCCGCGCAGCGACGCCCGCTGGGCGGCCTCTCACGGGGCCATTTCCTCTCTCCTCGCAGCGGCCGCTTCTCCCTCGCCGTCGTGGGGGTGGACATCGAGTCGCTGGGGCTGCGCTCCCTCCGGGAGATCAGCGACGGGGACGTGGTCATCACCAACAACCCCAACCTGTGCTACGCGGACACCGTCGCCTGGCAGCGGCTCTTCGGGACCACGAGCCAGAAAGCCAAGATCCAGAACAACAAGGCCGGCGGCGAGTGCAGTGCGTGGCCTCGGCGGGCGGCGGGCGGCGGGCCGGGCCCCGTGCGTGGGGGCCTAGGACACCCGGGCCCTCCCAACCGCGAGAAGCAGGCCCGTGCTCCCAATGGGGGTGTCCGCGCGGGGCTCGGCGGGGCCACTTTGGGGCGCCCTCCTCAGCGCTGAGGAGGTCTCATGCCAGCTAGTCCCCTGCTCATTGCCGCGTCCGATGGCTCTAGCTAATGTGCGCGCGCACACACACACACACACATACACACACACGCATGTGCACACCGGGGAGTGGGCCTGTCACTGTGGCGTTGCCCCCCTGCGCCAGGGCCAGCACCTGTGAAGCTGGGCAGGTGGCAGCCTCGTGCCCAGACCCAGCCACTGGGGAAGCAGACCTGCCCCCTCCTCCTGGCCCTCCTTCCAGGCTTCCAGGCCCTCCCCCATTTCCCCCGCCTCTGGGCTCGGGCCCCCTCACCACGCCATGGAGACCGCCTGATCCCCACAGCGCCCCGCTCCGGGGAAACAAAGGGAAACCCGTGTAGACACTGGGCGGGGCCTCCTAGCACAGGGGTGTGCCCCTGGCACCTTCCCCCAGCCCTCCGCTGTGACAGGACCCCTGGGCACCTCGCAGTCGGCCTCCGGGGCGGTTGTGGGTCATGGCTTCTTTGGGGGGGGGAGGGGGGGGGCGTGTCCATCAGCGGGAGGCCCCGGCCCCTCACCGGCGCTGTGCCTGGCATCCCACGGCCACTCACCCCCTAACGGTGGCGCCCTGTCTCCCCAGAGGCCGAGGGCCGCGTCTGCCACTCGCTGTGCTCGCCAGAGGGCTGCTGGGGCCCGGGGCCCAGGGACTGCGTGGCCTGCAGGAACGTCAGCCGCTACCGGGAGTGCGTGGAGCAGTGCCACCTGATGGAGGGGTGAGTGCTGCGGCCTTGAGGGCGTCCAGGGCCAGTGCCACGCCCGGGGCCCATCCCTCTGTCTCCCTCTTCCTTTGTTCTGTTGTTCGTTAGCAGCTGTTCATCACTACAGAAATGGACAAACTCTTTTCCTGGCTTAATCCAACCTAATAATCTATAGAGGCATATCCCCAGTGGGGGGGTGTGCAAGAGGCAACTGATCGATGACTCTCATCGATGTTTCTAACTCTCTCTCTCTCTCCCTTCCTTTCTGTACAAAATCAATAAAATATATAAAAACAAATACATACATACATACATACAAACATACATAAAAATAACGGCTGCTGCGTTCACTCACCCTCAGTGCAGCCCCAGCCCATCGAGTCTGTGGGAATCTTGGCATGGATGCGAATCTTTAGGTGAGAAAGTAACATTGAAGAATAGTGCTGGCAGGGGCCATTCGTTAAGTATCTGTTTTATTGATTTCAGAGGAGAAGGGAAAGGGAAAGAGAGAGAGAGAAGCATCCACGATGAGAGAGAATCACGGGTCAGCTGCTGAGGGAGGCGGTCCGCGTCACCCAGCTTTTCGGACAGACCGGCAGGTCCCCAGAGGGGCGCTGACCCCTGTCCTTCCCTCCACCCCCCAGCGAGCCCCGGGAGTTTGTGGAGAATGCCGAGTGCATCCAGTGCCACCCGGAGTGCCTGCCCCAGCCCAGGAACCTGACCTGCACCGGACGCGTAAGTTGCTCGCGCACGCCATTCCCCTGCACGCCCCACCGTGGCCCCGGTCCCAGGGCCCCTGAGGACAGCACCCGGCCCACAGCCCAGACCAGCGGCCGCGCCCTCGGGCTGGGCTGGGGCTCCGCCGGAGCGGAGTCCTCACACCCACCGGCCAGGCAGCCCCTCTCCTGCCCAGGCCTCACACCAGCGTGTCCCCACACAGCAGGGGCCAGCGGCCGGCATGGGGCCAGCCCACGTCGGTCCCCACTGCCTCCGTTTGCTCAGACATCACCAGGTTCTCACGCCGTATCTGCGTAGCGTTTTGCGAGGGTTCTTACAGAAAGCCCTAGGAGACTAAAGCCCAGTTTCCTCGCTAACGATGTTGTCAGGAACACCGGTGAGAGCTCGGTCCCCCAGGGCGGAATGCAGCCCGAAGCTCGCTCGGCTAACGGGCAGCGGCACTGCCCTCCGCCGCCGCCTCCCGCTCAGGACTGGCCGCTCGTGGGTCCCGGCTGCTCGCTGGGCGGGTCTGGCCACAGACACCCCCGCCCGGGGACCACACCGGAGAGTCCACCAGGAGCGGGGCCCCCAGAAGAGGGCCCCCAGGAGAGGGACCCCAGGTGGGCAGTGGCGTGTCATGAGCGGAATAGCGGTCTCTTCTGTTCTCCGTTGTACACGCGTGTGCGGCCAGCCGAGAGCAGGGCCTTCCACGCTGACCACGTCCACACACTGGACTGTTCCCCAGACACGGGTTAAGTAACGGGCTTCTTCCCTCTGGCGAGGGGAGCCTCGTGGGTGACGCCCCTCTCCCTCCGATCCCTCCCCGCTCAGGGGCCGGACAGCTGCGTGCAGTGCGCCCACTTCGTCGACGGCCCGCACTGCGTCCAGACCTGCCCGGCTGGCGTCATGGGCGAGAACAACACGCTGGTCTGGAAGTTCGCGGATGCCAGCCACGTGTGCCTCCTGTGCCACCCCAACTGCACCCACGGGTGAGTGCCGGCGGCTGGGAGGGAAATGCCCGCCACAAAGGCGCCCTGGCCTGCAGGGTCGCAGGGCGGAAGCAGCTCCAGAGTGTCCAGGCGGCGCGCCCAGAGGTCTGAGTGAGCCGGGGGCTCAGGGTCCCCAGGGCCAGGCAGCAGAGAACAGGCTGGTGGGCGGGAGCGCGGAAGGTGGGCGGGGTTTGCGGTGGGAGGAGCATGGCGGGCGGGGCTTGTGGTGGGAGGGGTTGGGTGGGCGGGGCTTATGGTTGGAGGAACGCAGTGGGAGGTGCTGGGTGGGCGGGGCTTTTGGTGGGCGGGGCTTATGGTGGGAGGAGCGCAGTGGGAGGGTGCGGTGGGCAGGGTGGGTGGGAGGAGCGTGGTGGGAGGAGCACGGTAGGAGGAGCACGGTGGGAGTCGTGCGGTGGGTGGGGCAGGGCACAGTGGGAGGAGCGTGGTGGGCGGGGTTTATGGTGGGAGGAGCGCAGTGGGCGGGGCTTGTGGTGGGAGGAGCGCAGTGGGCGGGGCTGGGTGGGAGGCCCCTGGTCTCCCGCGGTCCATCCTGAAGGATCTGGGCTGGGATACGCAGCTCCTAACCAGACAGAGACGTGGCCGTGGGATGCGGGCATAGTCCTGCCAGGTCCCCAGAGACAGAACCCTCGGAGGGACAGGCCATGCCTGTCCGCAGCGGGGAGGGTCACACAGCGCCCACGTGAAATGTGCTTCATCTCTGCCCAGGCGGCCTCTGCCGGCCTTTCCATGTGACTGGCGCGTTCTGTTTTCCTATTAACATTCACTTTGCTGCCCGCAGCCCAGCAGCTCAAGGGTCACGTTAAGGCCAGCGCTGTCCCTGCGCCACGTGACACTCAGCCGCGTGGCCTGGAGGAAGCCAGCCCTGGTCCCCGCGTGCGGGGTCTGCAGTCCTCATCGCCCCATTCCCCTGCCTCTGAGGCCCATGTCCTCCCTCACCCACCTGCTTCCCCTCGCTCCCCCCCGACCAGCCCGGCCCAGGACCTGGTTCTGTCCCGCCTGCTCGGTACCCTGTGCCAGCTGTGGGACAGCTGTGCCCCCGCCAAAATCACACGTGGGAACGCTGTGCTCTGTTCAGCGCTAGCCCGGGCCCTGGCGCAGAGCAGACACTCAGAAACATTTGCTGAGTGAATCAACGCCCCTAAGAGATAGACGGTTAACCGCCG
The DNA here is from genome assembly GCA_963693515.1 of Pipistrellus nathusii. NCBI lineage: Eukaryota > Metazoa > Chordata > Mammalia > Chiroptera > Vespertilionidae > Pipistrellus > Pipistrellus nathusii. Next base: position 69,399,859 of record OY882868.1, on the reverse strand, counting down.
CCCCACCCTGAGGCGCCTCGTGGTTTTAACCCTTCGAGAGGCCTTACCCTTCTCCATCGGAACCGTTAGGCAGTGAGCGCTCCGTGTGCTGCGTCGGGGGATGGGGAGGGGGCAGGGGGCAGAGGTATGAGTCCCAGGCGCTCAGTCTCTGCCACGTAAGCTAGCAAGACCTTGAGCACGTTCCGTCACGCCCTGTGCCAGTCTCCTAAGCGATAAGGGAGAGGGTTGCTTTGGGATTTGGTAAAGAGGCTGGCTTGTGATTGAGTGACAGCTCTTCGAGAAAGCACGCTGAGGGAGACAACGCGCAAACCACGTCCCCCTTATCCCCACAGCTGCACGGGGCCCGGCCTGGAACGCTGCATATCCGACTGGTGAGTGTGACCATGCGCCTCTGACGTAAGGTCCCGCTTTTGGCAATTTAACAATCTGTCCCGAGTCCCGAGGCGTTTTTAAAAAGTCCCGATTTCGCCGCGGGACAAATTATTAAAAATCGGGACTGTCCCGCCAAAGCGGCACGTCCGGTCACCTTAGTCTAATGCCACGGAGTCGGACGGGCGAGGACACGCCGTGGCCGCACTGCCGGCTCCCCCCCCCCCCCCCCGCCTGGCCAGGCTCTCACCGGCACCGCGGGCCCCCTGCCATCACCGAGGCTCCCCGGGGCAGGGGCGTGGGACGTGCGTGCTGGAGGCCCAGCACCTCTTTCTCCGTCCTTCCTCTGGTGTCTCTGGTCACGCCTGTGTGGCTGGCTCCTCTTCTCCCAGCTTCTCCTCCGTCCTCCCTGCCCTGCCCCTGCCCCTGCCCCTGCCCCTGCCCCAGCTGGGCCTGCACAGACGGTGTCTGAATGACCTTTCTGCTCGGTGACCGAGCTCCAGCATGGGGTTTCTCCCCTCATCTTCCCCCACGCGCCCTCCTCAGCGTGTCGGCTCTGGTCCGTTTGCCATCGTGGCTGACACGGGCCCTGGGACCAGCAGAGCTGGGCTTCCAGCTCAGACTTAGCCGGAAAGAGTGGGATCTAGAGAGGAATCAGATTTTACACCAGACACCTGTGGAAACGTCGGTGCGAGAGAGACATCCACCGCTGCCTCCTGCACGCCCCCTGCAGGGGAGCAAGCTGCAGCCCGGGCATGTGCCCTGACCAGGGACCAAATGGGTGACTTCCTGGTCGACGCCCAAGCAGCAGAGCACCCAGCCGGGCTAGGAGCCCTAAGCTCCAGCCCTGTCTGCGGGTCCCTCTCGGTGCCCCTGACGCCGCCCCCAGAACTGGCTGCGGTGGCAGGTCCTCCCTGCTCTCCAGGAGGCATTTGCAGGGACCCAGATCCCTTCGGCCCCATCTCTCCCCGAGCCGGGCACAGCCAGCTCCTGCTGCTGCCCGTCCCCAGTCAGCACCTCCACAGCACGGCCCCCTCACTCCCCCGGCACCAGCCAGTCACCATCCTCGGTTCCATTGACTCTCCTAAGTTAAGATGACCAGATTTTAACAATTCGTCCCGCGTCCCGTGGCGTTTTAAATCCAGACAAATCGTTAGGAATCGGGACTGTCCCGCCAAACGCGGGACGTCTGGTCACCTTATTCTTAGTTCCTTTGCCATTCACTCGCCCTCATTACGGCTGGACGTGGAGCACGTCCCCGGTAACAGATGCGTTCCTATGTGTCTCTCACTTCCCTCCAAAACGGTAAAAGCCCATGAACTGGAGGGCGGTGGCCGCAGAGGGTCTGGCGCAGGAGCGGGCGCTTGTTCTCCTAGGCAGATCCTGTGTAACACTCTTTCCTGCCGCGCGCCTGATCCGCTTACGGGAAATTTGTGAGGGTGATGTCCCGTACGCACGTCCAAACGCGGCCACGGGTGAATCTCCGCTGCTCGTTGACACCTGGAAAGATGACGTGTTTTCCTGTGGGACCTGCTGCTTCTGACGCAGAGATACTCTGGGGAGACACACAAATTGACAGGGAAACCGGAACTGGGTGGCCTTTGAATTAATGTCTTTTCTTCATCAACCAGTTAGAGAGCCATTGCCCTGGCCCAGGGTGGCTCAGTTGGTTGGGCTCTGTGCTATGCACCAAAGACTGCTGGGTTGCCGGTTCAACTCCCGGTCAGGACACGGGCCCAGGTTGTGGGCTCAGGTCCCAGTGGGGATCATGCAGGAGGCAGCTGATCAGCGTCTCTCTCTCTCTCTCTCTCTCTCTCTCTCTCTCTCTCTCCCTCCCTCCCTCTCCCTCCCTCCCTCCCTCCCTCTCTCTAAAAATAAGATAAAATAAAATAATTATATGCTATATAATTATGGAGAGATCCAGATAATTCCTTAATTTGGAAAATGCAATGCAGCCAGGTGGCGGGTGGGGACCGCAGTGCAGACACTGCCCTGGACGCTGCCCGGGACCTCGGCGGCTCCCCGCCCTCAGCGGCTGCAGCAGGGCCTCTCTGGGCGTTCAGTGTCCTCAGCAGCCAGCGCAGGACACCTGGCACCAGCCTGACCTTCCCCGTGTGTGCGCCCCCTGCAGGCCCAGGATCCCGCCCATCGCCACGGGCGTCGTGGGCGGCCTCTTCCTGCTGCTGACGCTGGGGATCGGGGTGGGCCTGTTCCTGCGCCGGCGCCACATCGTCCGCAAGCGCACGCTGCGCCGGCTGCTGCAGGAGCGGGAGGTGAGTGCCCGCCCCGGGCCCCGCGGACCCTGCGGCCGGCGCGTCTGTCCCTGCGTCACTCCGCCACTCCCCGCGGGGCGTCTGCCCGGAGCACACGTGTTCCTGGTCAGTGCCCGGCCCCGGGGCAGCTGCCCGGCCTGCCTCAGGCACAGGACCGGGGGCCCGCCGGGGTGGCTCAGCCAGAGCGTGGGCCTGCAGGGTCCCCGGTTCCACTCAGGTCAAGGGCACGCACCTCGGCTGCAGGCTGATTCCCGGCCCCGGTGGGCACGTGTGGGAAGCAACCAATATGTCAACATTTCTCCCTGGGTGTCTTCCTCCTCCCTCCTCCCTCCCACCTCGCTAAAAACCAATGGGGAAATACCCCCGGATGATTTTTTAAATTTTTTTTAAAGAGGACAGTGCATGTGTGCATGTGCAGGAGCAAGCCTTTGAGCGGTGCCCGCTGAGTCCTGGGGAGGCCCCGGGGCAGGGAGACGGGACTGGAAAGTGCCCTGGTCCACGCCTGTCCCCCTCTGAGCTCTGCTTCCCGCGGTGTGCTCCTGGCACTGCCATCCCCCCGGACGTCCACGCCCCGCACCCATGCCCAGCGGAGTCGGGAGCCAGAGCCCCCGGGAGGCGTCCCTAGGGCAGCTGTAGCATCCTGGCACCCGGGGGCCCGGCAGGCCACCAACATGACCCCCCGTAAAAGGTCCCTCCCCCACACCTCCCGGGTCAGCTGAAGGGCCTGGGGACAGAACCGGAAGTGACATTTGTGCTGCTGGACCGGCCCGGTCAGGGACACCGTGTCCCCCGAAGTCCCTCAGGGCGGGCGGGCGGGCGGGCCCTCCGGGCGCACAGCAGGGTCTCTGTGCCAGGCAGGACCTCGCCGGCCGCGTGGGGCGTGGAGGCGGGCCAGCACCCTCACTCACTCACCTGTCTCCGCAGCTCGTGGAGCCCCTGACCCCCAGCGGGGAGGCCCCCAACCAGGCCCTCCTGCGGATCCTGAAGGAGACGGAGTTCAAGAAGATCAAGGTGCTGGGCTCCGGCGCCTTCGGCACCGTGTACAAGGTGAGGCGCCCCGGGGCTCGGGGGAAGAGGGGGCGGCGGAGCCTGAGTCCTCGGCTGGCGTCTGCGTCTGTCATGTGTTCTTGGTGTCGCTGAGGGTCTGGGCAATCCCAACGTGTTTCCCACGCTGCCGAAGGGACATCTTTTGGAATCACGGCGCCGGGACGTGGTCCCGTGAGACGTGTCCACAGACACGTTTCATAGACGATGCACAGGGCCCGGTCACAGCCTCCTCTCCGTCCTTTTCCTCGGCCTCTCTGCCTGAGGCCGGCCGGCCCTCCGTGAGAGCTGGGCCGGGCCTCAGCGCTGTGGGCGCAACGGCACACCCGGCTTTGTCGTGGGCACGCGCGTAGGGGGTATGTCCGACGACTCAGGTCCGAGGACGGCGATGGCCGAAGAGCCGCCGGGACTCGGGGACTCCACATCTCGGCCGTTCCGTGCCAGGCTGAGCTCCTTGTCCCTGGCCCCTCCGGATGGCGTCGCTCCCGGAGTCCCCGCCGTGGCTCATGAGGCCTGCCCGCTCATGCCTGACCACCTCTCTCTCTCCCTCTCTCTCTCTCTCTCTCTCTCTCTCTCTCTCTCTCTCGTCGCAGGGACTCTGGATCCCGGAGGGCGAGAAGGTTAAAATCCCCGTGGCCATCAAGGAGTTGCGGGAAGCCACGTCTCCGAAGGCCAACAAGGAGATCCTCGACGTGAGTGGCTGCTCCGTCCTCCCGCTGCCCCGGGCCTGGCGGTCACCTCCACAGGCAAAGGGTCACTCCGCGTCTCCTTCCTCGGCCTCTAGTGGGCCTGCGTCCCTCCGGGCCTCGTCCTGCGGGAAGGCCCAGCTCTGCTGGGCTCCTCTCCCCAGGGCAGCCTCACTCTCGCGAGGTTTGCACACGAAGTTGCCCCTCGCACACTCCATGGGGGGGGGGGGGTGATGTCCAGCACCGGCCGGTGAGGAGATGGAGGCCCAGCGAGCCGTGCTTGGTTCCTGGGGGGGCCCAGCCCCCGGTCCTGTCCCTCTGCCTCTGAAACCCAGTCCTTGCACTCCTTCGAGTTCTCTGCCTGGGAGGCGGCGTTGGAAAGACACCGTTGGTGACTTGTAGACTGTACCCTGCGATGGCCAGCGGCTGTTTAAGCGTCCCCGCCCTCTGTGCTTGCGCCTCCGGGCTGTTCCTCTCTGGGGGCGTCTCCGGAACGTTCCGCAGGTTACGATGTTTTTGCCCTGATGGGCCTGGGGACAGAACCGGAAGTGACATTTGTGCCGCTGGACTGGCCCGGTCAGGGACACCGTGTCCTCCGAGGTCCCTCCGGGCGGGCGGGCGGGCGGCCCTCCGGGCGCACAGCAGGGCATGGAAGAAAGGTCCAGGCTCTCCCCCTGCCCGCCCCCGAGAATCCTCACAGCTCTGTGTGAGCCAGGCTGGCGACCTGCCGGAGCCGGCTCCCCGAGGGCCGGAGAACGCCGGAGAGCCGCAGGGAGGCAGCGGCCGCACAGACCGGGCGGAGGAGAGGCGCGGGGAGGGCGGCCTGGCGTCCGTGCGGTGGGCGAGGGGGCGGGGAAGTCCCGGGGATCGGAGCCGAGAGCGAATGCGGAGACACGGACCTCCTGCCTCCTGTGGGCTCGGGCGCTCATAACTAATGTCTGCGGCCCTAGGGGGGGTTCCGGGAACTGGACAGCGTGCGGGTCCTCGGGCTGGTGTTCCGGGCGGACGGTGCCCGGGAGGCCCGGGAAGAGGGGTGGTTACCTCAGACCGGAGATGGGACAGGCCCTGGCGGGGCCACCGGGCGGGGCCACCGCTCTGAGTGGGATCTTTATGGTCAGAGCGTCCGTGGCTCCTCTGGTCTCCGGGGCTGTAGGGCGCCACGCCGGGCCCTCAGCTTCGTCTGAGGCCCCTACCACAGCCCTGACCCTGACCAGCAGGAGGGGCTGCAGTGGCGGCCCGGGGCGGGGCGGGGCCTCCCGGGTAGTGGCTCAGGTGGCCCCTGCTCGGCCCTCGGGCCCGGGCCTCTGCCTGCGGTGGTCACGGCACCTCTGCTCGCGTCCTGGGCGGAGCGGTGTCCACAGTGGGGCGAGGCTTGGCCGGGGTTCGGGACGCAGAGTCCGCGGGAGGGAAAGCGGCTCAGGCGTCTGGGATGTTGCTGTCCGTGCAGCCGAGATGGGCAGCAGCGGGACGGGGCATTCCCGCTCGGGCCTCTGGCCCACAGGCTGTCCTCACAGTAAGCCAGGCCAATGGGGACCCTTTAAAATGGGCTCGGACGCCGCGACCCCCCACCCCGGGCAGCCCCTCCACGCCAGTTCTCCGGGTCCCGGCCTCCACGGGCTCAGGCGCCCCCTGAGCTGACGCCGCACTGGGAGCGTGTGACCGCCCGCCCTGAGGACGCGCTCATCAAAGATGGCTCCTCTGGCCGGACGGCTCAGCCTCCAGTGGGAAGTCCGGTCAGCAGGGTGTCCACTCCTGTTAGCCGGACCAGGCGGCACGGAGGAGACCAGACGTTCGTGACGGCTCCCTCCCACCCCACCCACCCCCCGCGCCTCCGCTGCCGAGGGGGCCTCCCCGAGGCGGCCCCTTCGCTCCCCACGGCTCCTTCAGCACCTCCTCCGGGTGCCCAGAGCCACGCTCCCAGGCGGGGCGCGGGGAGCCAGCAGCCATGCTTTGGGAAGGAAGCAGTGTTCACCGCAAAGGGTGCCCAGAGCCCCTAAAACTGGAGGAAACATGCTTTTGGGGACAGAGAAATAGAAGACAGATTTCAGAGAGGATGGGGAAAGGGAAAGAGAGAGAGAAACATCCATGCTGAGAGACAATCGCTGACCGGCTGCTTCCTGCACACCCCACAGTGGGGATGGAGCCCACGACCCGGGTCTGTGCCCCGACCGGGAATCGAACCCTGACCTCCTGGTTCCGGGGTCGGCACTCCACCCCTGCGCCACGCCGGCCGGGTGCGGGGACCTGCTCCTTAGTCTAAAGGGGAGACAGCTCTGCGGAGGGAGGCGGAGAGGATGGATTCTTCCCAGAGCTTAGCGTGAAATAATTGTCCGATGGGAACACAGGATCCAAAGAACCATTTTGGCAACTGGACAAAGTAACAGACTTTCAAGGTCCCCAGGCCTCAGAGACACCCACCCCGGCCACGTGACCACCGGGACCGCTGTCCTGGGGCTCCGGGTGCGGGCTCTGCCTGCCGGGCGGGCCGGGCCGGGCGGGGCATGAACAGGGGGCGGGGGGCGCGGGAAACGGGTGTGTGTGTGGGTGTGCTCCCCACGGGTCACCCTGTGCCTCTGAGACTCCAAAACAGCAAAGAGCAAACTCACTCGCTTGTGTGCACACTGAGCGGGACACGTGACCGGACAGCGGCCCGTTGTGCGGGGGGAGGAGGGGTGACCTGGTTCTGTGCTCCATCCCATTGCAGCGGGACCGGAACCTGGCGGGGCTCCCGGCTCTGTGTGGCCCGACACCCCCGCCGAGCCGCTCCCCATCCTCCCTGGGTCCGCAGGTCCCCCGCCCCCCCCCCCCCCGCCCCCCGGCGGCCGCTCCGGTGCTGGTGTGGGTTTTCTCGAAATGAGGACAGCATGTGTCCGCCTCCCCCGAGCCGGCCGGCCTCCGTGTTGTGGTTGTACCGGTTCCCAGACGCGGGGGAGAGGGAGCTGAGCCTTGGCAGCCGCGGGCCTGCTCATTTCTGCGCGGCTTCCCAGCCCGAGTGGAGGGCGGCCGGGAGCGGGACTGCAGAGCCGCTCTGCGGACGTGGGGTGTGGGCTGCACCCCGATGGGCCCGCCCGCCGTGGCCACTCCCGCCCGGGGACGGGTCTCCGTGGGCTGGTCGCCTCCGGCGCCTCGATTCCCTTTTAGACAATCGGGAAGGAGGGGCCCGGGCTCCGCCGCTCTGCCTCCGTGGCTGCCTTCCCGAGGTGAGGGCGGGCCATGGGCCGGGTCTGCACGGGCACGCGGCCTGCGGGGTAGGAGGTGCGGGAGGAACCCGCAAGCCCCCTTAAAGGAAGGCCTCCCAGCGAGAGTCCTTGTGGTCAGAGACATCGGGGTCGCTGCTCTGCTCTGCACTTCAGCTTCGTGTGATTTCGGAGCAGCACAGCCCTGGCATTTCCGAGGCAGCTCCGTGCCTGCACGTAGGGCGGGCTGCGCTGGAATGAAGGAAGGAAGGGAGATCCGGGCACTCCCGCCAAGTGCTGACCACATTGCTGAGTCAGCGGGAGCGCAGGGGGCGGGTAGGGGGCAGGGGAGCAATAAATAATCAGCGCTTGGCAGCGGGTCCAGTGCAGGAGCTCTGGGCGTGTACAGGGGGTTCTGGGCATGTACTGGGGGCTCTGGGTGTGTACAGGGGGCTCTGGGCGTGTACTGGGGGCTCTGGGCGTGTACAGGGGGCCCTGGGTGTGTACTGGGAGCTCTGGGCGTGTACAGGGGGCCCTGGGCGTGTACTGGGGGCTCTGGGCGTGTACTGGGGGCTCTGGGCGTGTACAGGGGGCCCTGGGCGTGTACAGGGAGCTCTGGGCGTGTACTGGGGGCTCTGGGCGTGTACAGGGAGCTCTGGGCGTGTACAGGGAGCTCTGGACATGAACAGGGAGCCCTGGGCATGTACAGGGAGCTCTGGGCGTATACTGGGAGCTCTGGGCGTGTACTGGGGGCTCTGGGTGTGTACAGGGAGCTCTGGGCGTGTACAGGGGGTTCTGGGCATGTACTGGGAGCTCTGGGCATGTACAGGGAGCTCTGAGCGTGTACAGGGAGCTCTGGGCGTGTACAAGGAGCTCTGGGTGTGTACAGGGAGCTCTGGGTGTGTACAGGGAGCTCTGGGCATGAACAGGGAGCCCTGGGCATGTACAGGGAGCTCTGGGCGTATACTGGGAGCTCTGGGCGTGTACAGGGAGCTCTGGGCGTGTACAGGGAGCTCTGGGCGTGTACAGGGGGCTCTGGGCGTGTACTGGGGGCTCTGGGCGTGTACTGGGAGCTCTGGGCGTGTACTGGAGGCTCTGGGTGTATACAGGGAGCTCTGGGCATGAACAGGGAGCCCTGGGCATGTACAGGGAGCTCTGGGCGTATACTGGGAGCTTTGGGCGGGTATAGGGAGCTTTGGGCATGTACAGGGAGCTCTGGCGTGTACAGGGGGGCTCTGGGCATGTACAGGGAGCTCTGGCGTGTACGAGAGCTGACCTGCAGCCCTTTCCTCAGACACCCTAGTGGGGAAGATTTTTCAGAATCACACGAATACCCAAGTGGCCATCACCACGAGTAGCTGACGCTCTTGTTCCCACAGACAGACCGCTGGCTGGGCTCGCCTCCTGCATCTCCCACAGAAAGTTCCCAGGCTGTGCCCAGCCAGCCCCCGGGAACTGTGGTGAGATCCAGGAGAAGCCAGCTCGGATTGGGGTCTGGGAGGGGTAACGGGCCTGGGGGGAGGGGGGGCTGAGGGAGGGCTGACGGGACAGGGCAGGGGGGCCAGAGGGGCGTGGGAGGCGGGGCTGGAAGGTGAGGCCCGGGGAGGGGCGGCCCCCACTCTGTCTCCTGTCTCACCTCCCCTGCCCGGAGGCCCAGCACCTTCACTTCTGCAGGGAGCGCCCGGCCACCCCTCCTCCCCCCACTCCTCCCACCCCGGGAGCAGCCGCGATGGACAAAGGCGCCGCTGAGCTTCCTCCCGCAGCCCCTTGTCCCCGGTGAAGAGCCCCCGCTTTGTCTGTTAGAGGAGAAGAGGAGGATTTATGGGTGGAAATCCAGGGTCCCTCCCGCTCACGCAGACGGAAGGCAGGGCCCGTTGTGTTCGGGGTCATAAATAAACAGCCCATCCGTCCGAGGAAGCAGGACTCAGTCTCTGCCCCCGTCTGTGCCACAAAGGCCCCTGCCTGGCCCCCGAGGCCGAGGGGGCACGGCCACCGGGGAGGCCTCCGACGGGCCCCGGCAGGGTGTCTGGCTCCCAGGCCGCAGCGGGGACTCAGGGCCCCTCCCCGGCCGCCCGCAGCGAGGGCTCAGCACCCGTGGGCGAGGCCCTGTCCAGCGGTGGGAACCCTGAGGACATTTTATTATCTTTTAACTTTTTATCTTTATTCTTGAAAGTATTACATATGGCCCCCTTTTCCCCCCACTGACCTCTCCCAGCCACTCCCATCACCCCCAGGCCCTCCCTCCCACACACGCTGTCTGTGTCCCGGGTTACGCATATTTGCAAACAACAGTTCATCCGCTGATCTCTTCCCACCCTCCCTCCCGCCTTCCCTCTGAGGTCCCGCAGGCTGTCCCTGTGGCTGTGTCTCAGCATCTAATTTTGCTCATCAGTTCATTTGGCCCATGAGACTCCCAGAGGCGCGAGACCAGGGGTCCTGTCTTCCTCTGAGTGGCTGGTTTCGATCCACATAACGCTCTCCGGGTCCCTCCACCCACTGACATCTTAGCCTGCAGCCTCTTGGCAGCCGTCTTTCACGGAGAGCTTGGCAGTTTCGGCTGGGGACCACAGGTCTCTGCCACCCGGGGCGCCCTGCACAGGGGGGTCTCTCCGTGCCCCTGGGGGACCCCCGCCTCGCGATGCACCTCATCCTTCACAGCCCGATCCATCAGAGACCCTGCAGAATGTCCCCCTCCCGGCTCGCCCGTCCCCTCCGTGTCTGCTCTGGGACCCGGGCAGGGCCCGCCCGCCTCGCCCTCGGCCCCGCCGGAGCACGCCTGACGCCCGCCTGCCTCTCGCCCGCGCAGGAAGCCTACGTGATGGCCAGCGTGGACAACCCGCACGTGTGCCGCCTGCTGGGCATCTGCCTGACCTCCACGGTGCAGCTGGTGACACAGCTGATGCCCTTCGGCTGCTTGCTGGACTACGTGCGGGAGCACAAGGACAGCATCGGCTCCCAGCATCTGCTCAACTGGTGTGTGCAGATCGCCAAGGTCAGTCCGGGGCGCGGGCCGAGGGGGAGCGGGGCGCAGGGGGCGCGGCCGGAGTGGGCTAGGGTTGGAGGGGGGCGGAGGGGGCGGGGCAGGCGGCGGCCCAGTCCAGGCCTGGCCCTCCTTGCCCGCCACCGATGGGAGCCCCTGTGCCTGGGGATGGAACGGAATTGTCTTCCAGCCGTGCCTGTCCCACTGCCCGCTGGGCACCAGGTCATCGGCTACATTTTCTTATTTCTATTGATTCAGAGAGGAAGGGGGGAGATAGAAACATCGATGATGAGAGTCACTGCCCCGCTGCCTCCTGCACGCCCCCTACTGGGGATCCAACCCGCAACCCGGGCATGTGCCCTGACTAGGGATGGAACCCGGGACCTTTCAGTTCATGCTGACGCGCTATCCACTGGGCCACACCAGCAGGGCATCAACCGCATTTAAGCCCTCCGGCCTGCCTCCCGGGCTGCTGGGCGGTGCTCGGGGTTGCAGTCCTTCCACCAGCGGCTGTGAGCTGTCCGCCTGTGACACGTCAGGGACGCCGTGTTCCAGGAGCTGGGGGCCCCGCGTCTGGTGGGGGCGTGGGGGGGGACGCGGGGGACGGGGAAGGAATGGTTCCCTCTGCCGGCCGAGAACAGAGACATTCGCTCGGGGTCAGGGACTATTTATCTGAGGATTAAGCCGTTTTCTTTGCACAAACCTGAAGGGAAGCCGCCCAGGAACGCTCCGTGGCCGACCAGAGCCTAAAGCCGCCGCCTGGAAGCAGCAGGCTTTGCTGAGCGGTGGACACCGGGCTGGCACCGGGCGGGCCCCAGCTGGGCGTCCTGGGAAACTGGCTGAACGCTGCCGGGAAGGCGTCTATGGTCCCGGCTACACTGCCAAGGCAGCAGATAAAACTGCATCGCCCGGCGAAAGGAAAAGTAATCATCTCGCCATAGTAGGAATGGCGGGGGCGGGCGGGGGCCGGAGGGGGGCAGAAGGAAGCAGCCCCCCCTGCCCCCCGGCTGCAGGCGTGGAAATGGCTTCTGTTCTCCAGACCAAAGTGTCAGGCTCAGGCCTCGCAGACCTCACGCCCCCGCCCCCACCCCCATCAGGGAGACCCGGCCACGAGGCCTCGGTGGCTGCCACGACAGGCGGCCCCGCGGCTGCTGCCGAGAGAGTGCCCACTCTGTGGCTCTGTGAGCCAGGGCTGAACCCCGACACGTGCTGCATGGCACTGTCACCTCTACACCCTCTCATCCAGAGGAGTCCGTCCCTGCAGCCTCAGGGCATGGCTGCCGTGCCCGCTGCCCGGCCCTCTCCTCCTGCAGGCCCGTGGAGAGGGAGCCGCCGGGCGGTGGTGAGACCAGCATTTTCCCAAGCCTGTCATGTTTTAAATATATTTTTATTGAGTTCAGGGAGGAAGGGAGAGGGAGAGGGAGAGAAACATCCGTGATGAGAGAGGATCACTGATCGGCTGCCTCCTGCACGCCCCCTGCTGGGGATGGAGCCCAACACGCGGGCCTGTGCCCTGACCGGGAAACTGGCTGAATGGGACCATGACCTCCTGGTTCAGAGGTCAACACTCAGTCCCTGAGCCGTGGGGGCGGGCTCCTCAGCCTTTCAGACAGCAGCATGCTCTCAGCACCAACCCAGGCTGAGACCTCACCCCCGGCCGGGGGGCTCAGCGGTTAGAGCACCACACGATGCTCTGAGGTTGCAGGTTTGACCCCGGCTCAGGGCACAGACGAGAATCAGCTGATGAGAGCATCAGTGAGCGAACAGCAAAGCGATGTCTCTCTCTGTCTCTAAAAATCAATTTTTTAAAAAAGAGCTCTGAGAGTTGAGTTTTCAGACAAACGAGAGAAGCGTAGGTCGCTGGGAGCAGCCTGAGACGTGAGGAGAGCGCTCGGGAGGGCGAGGCGAGGGCAGGCGAGGGCCAGGGCGAGGCCAGGGCCGCAGGAAGGCTTAGGTCCGGCCACCGTCCTCTGACCGCAGCTTCGGACGCAGCAGCCTGCTGAGCTTCGGCTGGGAGATAAAACTGGACCGGCTTCCAAAAAGGATCCGTTCTCCAGGTGCCCTTTGCGGTAGGGAAACTGAGGCAGGGGTGCTGAACTTGCCAAGGCCCCAGGCCAGCATGTAGCGAACTGGGGATTGGACGCCGGGCGGCCCTGCTCCCAGATCCACGCCCGTCGCCCACACGGGCCCCTGACTCAGAGCCCCCAGGCCAGCAAGGCAGTCCCGACCCCACAGTCCATGTCAGCGCCCAGGCTCCTGCTTGGACTCAGCACCCTGCAGCGCCCCCTCCTCCAGGGCCGGGTCAGCGGGGGGGAGGCCGCACTGTGGGCCCCGCTGCCCCAGCGGCCTCTGCTAGGCCGTCCACGTCCTGCACATCCGTGTCCTCACATCCGTGCGTGCCCCGTTTCCACGTGGGGGGCGTGGCCCTCGGGGCCCCTCCCCGGGCTGTGGGCGGCGGCAGCCGTGGGAAACAGCCTGTAAAAGTCCCGCAGCCGCCGCGCCAGGAAAACCTTCCCCTCGCACCCTGGCCCCGGCCCTCCGTGTGAGGTCTCCAGAACCTCCGTCTGTCAGCGCGCAGCCAGCGACGCAGCCATTCACACAAACACACACGCTGCCCGCATGGAAGCCAGGCTGGAGGCAGGAAGCGAGGTCCCCGGAGGCCCCAGGCCTGCCATCCCTCCCCCGCGGCCCTGCCATCCCTCCGGGCGTCTCCGCCGAGTTCTGAGCTCGCCAGCCAGGCCGTGGCTCCGATCGATCGGCATCGGCGGCTGCTTAAACAGTAACCCTGCTGGCTCAGCGTGGCCTCTCCCGGGCCTCAGAGTGTGGGACCCAGACAGAGGGCCGGCGTGTGATCTGAGTTCAAACGGGTCTAATCTCCTCGTCCCAGAATTATCCGGAACGTGGGAGCCGCCCTTCCCTCCCTTTCCCCAGCCGGCTCCGCTCCCCAGAACACAGCGCAGCTCCCCCCGCTGCTCTGCCTGTAACGGCCGCGGTGTGGGGTGGAGGGGCGGGTGGAGGGCGGCTAAGCTCAGTTTCATTACTGGGTTTGCACAGCAACAGGGACCAGGCGGGGCGGGGGCGGCGGGGGGGGGGGGGACAGGAGGGGGCAAGCTTATAGAATCAAGTTCAATAGCCACGTGGTTTTCATGTGAAACACTTGAGAGCCCTAACAGTGTTGCTCAGTGGATAGAGCGTCGGCCTGCAGACTGAAGGGTCCCAGGTTCGATTCAGGTCAAGGGCATGTACCTTGGTTGCGGGCACATCCCCAGTGCGGGGTGTGCAGGAGGCGGCTGATCAATGATTCTCTCTCATCGATGTTTCTAACTCTCTATCCCTCTCCCTTCCTCTATGTAAAAAAATCAATAAAATATATTTTAAAAAGAAAAAAAAAAAAAACCACGTGAGAGAGCCCTGGCTGGTGTGGCTCAGTTGGTTGGGTGACATCCGGTGCACCAAGAGGTTTGGGGTCTGATTCCCGGTCAGGGCGCAGGCCTGTATTGTGGGCTTGGTCCCCAGTAAGGGGTGTGCAGGAGATGGCCCATCCACCTTGGACTCTCACATCCATGTTTCTCGCTCCTCCCTTCCTCTCTCTCAACAAATAACTAAATAAGCTGTTCTTTAAATAAACAAATGAGCTGACAGAGAGGGGACAGGTGGAGAGATCTGCGTGGGCGGTGAGTCTGGGAGGGGCCCGGCTGGGAGCACATCCTGCTGGTCCCCCCTACCCTCCCCAGCCAGGCCTGGGCCAGGGGCCGGCTCCTGCTCGGCTGTCCCCCGCGTGGCCCGCGTGGGAACCAGCCGCCAGCGGGGCGGGAGGGTCCCTGGGCCCCGCGCCCTCACTCACCGCCGCCTGCCTCAGGGCATGAACTACCTGGAGGAGCGGCGCCTGGTGCACCGGGACCTGGCCGCCAGGAACGTGCTGGTGAAGACGCCGCAGCACGTCAAGATCACGGACTTCGGGCTGGCCAAGCTGCTGGGCGCCGAGGAGAAGGAGTACCACGCCGAGGGCGGCAAGGTGCGGAGCGGCAGGCCGCGGCGACGGCCCTCTGTCCGCGGGCGGGCGGACGGACGGACGGACCTGGGGTGTTCTCGGGCCGGGCCGGGGACGTCACAGCACTGCTGCCACCGACTCCTGGGTCTGGGGGCAGGGTTTGCGGGGGGAGGGGGCTCGGATGTTTCTGATGGAGAACGGAGAGCCGTCACGTGAGTCCGGCCCCATCGGGCCCCGCCGAGGTCAGGCCGGGCCCTGCAGGAGGAAGCTCTCAGCAGGCAGCTGGGGGGGCACACGGCGGTGAGAGGTGTCAGAGCCCCGAGGTCTCTGTGAGGCGCCCTCTTCTGACAGGTCGGGGGGCCACCCGGGGCGCCCCCCACAGGGAGCCTTCAGAGTGCTCTGGGTCGGCGGGACCCTCCCACGTCTCTCCCCGGCCTGCATGGCCCCAGCAAACCCCATAAGCTCGGGGTGGGTGGGACCACGGGGCCCAGACCCAGGCCCTGGGCTGCCAGCCAGGGGCCTCCAGAGCACCCCTCTTCTCAGCCAATGGGCAGCCTGCCCCTCCTGGCAGAGCCCTGGGCCTGGGGGTGGGGGGTGGGGGCCGGCCCCCCTCGCTCGTCCCCGTCACCTGTCCCGGCGGCGTGACAGCCTGGCCTCGGAAGGGGAGGCTGGGGGTGTCTCATCGCCCCCTCCGCTGTCCCCAGGTGCCCATCAAGTGGATGGCCCTGGAGTCCATCCTGCACCGCATCTACACCCACCAGAGCGACGTCTGGAGCTACGGTGAGTGGAGCCGGAAGGCGAGGCCGTGGGATGTGTGTGTGTGTGTGTTCTTTCTATTGTTTAAAGTATTGCATGTCTCCTTTTGCCCCCATTGACCCCCTGCACTCCCACCCCCAGGTCCGTGTCCATCACTTACGCTAATACGCATGCTTACAAGTCCTTTGGTTGACCTCTTACCCTCTAGTTTTTCTTTTATTAAAACTCCCAGCGTGTGACCTTGCTGCAAGCCCATGTGTCCTCCAAGCTGCTGGGGCCGCCGTCTGCGGGCCCCTCCTGCCCGAGAACAGACTGACATTTACCCACTCACGAGGCTGAGGTGTCTCTGCGGTTGTCACTAAAGTTTACCACTTATTGTCTGAACCTTTCAGTTATGTTATTGGCCCCTCATAACATCCCAGACAAACACTGTCATCACCCCCCTTCACGGAGAGGTTCGCTGAGGCCCCAGCGCCAGCCCGTTGCCAGGACCACAGGCACACGGGTGTCTGAGCATAAGAAACCCTGTCGATAGAGATGACCCGGCCGAGGCGCTGGGGCCCCTGACTCCTAACGCGGCACCTTGGTCCTCGCAGGGGTCACCGTGTGGGAGTTGATGACCTTCGGGTCGAAGCCGTACGACGGGATCCCGGCCAGCGAGATCTCCACCGTCCTGGAGAAGGGGGAGCGCCTCCCGCAGCCCCCCATCTGCACCATCGACGTCTACATGATCATGGTCAAGTGTGAGTGACCGCCGGGCCCCGCCTCGCGCAGCTGCTCCGGGAGGGCGGTGCTGCCGGCGCCAGCGGGGGGCGCTCAGCTCCCGGGGAAACGCCGCCGGGCTCTGCAGCCGCAGTCAGGCCCAGGGACACCCGGCCGGCAGCCCCCGGACGTTCCGGAAGCCGAGCCTGATTCACGGAGCCCCGGGGCCCCGCATCTGCCCGTGGCTGCGAGCAAATAAACAAAAGCAAGGTCCCCCGGGAGCCACGCCGCCCCCGCCCCCGTCCTGAGTGGCTCCAGGGACAGGCCCGCCCCGTAGGGGTGAGTGACCGGAGGGACCGGCAGGAGGGACCGCACGAGGCTGGTGGAGTCCGCCTGCCCGCCTCGATGCCATCTTCCCAGCCGCGGTTCCCGTGCGGTCTGGCGGCAAGGTGGATGTGCGGCTCCCGCTGGCAGGGCGGCAGAGGCCCAGGCTCGGCGGCCCCAGGGCGGCGTGGCCGTGCGTGTGCTGAGCGTTGACCCAGAAGGAAACGGGGGGGGGGGGGCCGGGGGGGGGGTAGCAGCGTCGATGTAAACCTTGATGCCTCTTGAACTCCCAGCCACGGGGTCATCTATTTTTAACGTCCTGGTTGGGGGGCCGAGGAAGCTGGGACTGAGGTCACCGGCCGTCTGGCCTAAAAATAGCCGCCGTCCCGCTGGTAGGAAGTAAACGTGAGGCCCGGAGGCCGAGGGCGGCCTGGCCCGGCTGCCCCTGCAGCTCGTCGACGGGGATCGGCCGGGGTCGTGTAAGCAAGGCCACCGGCCTGGGAATGGGGACAGGGGTGTCCTCTGCTCCCTGCCTCCCGCACCCCGGACTCTTAAAGAACGTCCCCCGGTTCCCCTGCACAGGCTCTGGTTTCAGTTGGCAGGACTGCGGAGGGAGGGGCCCGTGGAGTGAGGACCTGGGGGCTTGGCCACGGGGCGCCCGCAGTCAGAGCAGCTCCCAGGGTCCCCCCGCGGTGCTGGCCGCCGAGGAGCAGGCGGACCCCTCACAGATGTCACGTCGCTCCCGTTCATACATGTCTGTTGTCGGGGACACACTCTACATACGTGTCTGACGACATAACACACACACGTGTCTGACTGGAGGTCCATCGAGGCGGCAGGTTTCCACAGCACTGACTGGTGGGAGGGAGGGCCTCCCCGTAAGCTTCCCCTGGCAATGCCGTCCTGGGGGCTGTTATTGGGGGGCTCTCACTGGACCCCGTCCCCTCCTCCCTCTTCCAGGCTGGATGATCGATGCGGACAGCCGCCCCAAGTTCCGCGAGTTGATCGGCGAATTCTCCAAGATGGCCCGGGACCCCCAGCGCTACCTTGTCATCCAGGTACCAGACCTCCGACCCATAGCGCACATCCGTGTCTGAGCTCCGCCCAGTGCCGCCCCGTCCCCCAGGCCGGCGAGCGGCGAAACCCCCCAACCTCTCGCCCCCCACCCCCACCCACCGCTGGCAGGCTTCGATGGCGAAAGGGAGCAGGGGGTGGGTGGCAGCAGGGGGCCTTCCGTCTTCGCTCTGGCCAGAGCACTGCTCCTGCAGCTCCCTCCGCCCCCCCGCCCTCCCCCTCACAGCAGGCGTCCTGCCCTGCCTGGCCGCTCTGCACCTGCATCTGTGCTGTCCAGAGGCCCAGAGAGCTAGGGGTCGGGGCTGCCGCCATCTTTGTCAGGTTAATTTGCCTACTCACTCCTGATTGGCTGATGGGCATCGTGAAGTGACAGTCAATTTGTGTGTTTCTCTTTTATTAGTGTAGATTTTTTGTGATTTCAGAGAGGAAGGGAGAGAGAGAGGGAGAGGGAGAGGGAGAGGGAGAGGGAGAGGGAGAGGGAGAGGGAGAGGGAGAGGGAGAGGGAGAGGGAGAGGGAGAGGGAGAGGGAGAGGGAGAGGGAGAGGGAGAGGGAGAGGGAGAGGGAGAGGGAGAGGGAGAGGGAGAGAGAGAGAGAGAGAGAGATAGGAACATCCATGATGAGAGAGAATCATTGATCAGCTGCCTCCTGCACGCCTCCCCTCTGGGGATCGAGCTTGCAACCCAGGCACGTGTCCTGACCGGGAATGGAACTGTGACCTGGTTCCACCCCTGAGCCACCACTGATGCTTTCATTCCTGGCCTGGGGAGGAGAAAGCCGCCCCACGGAGGAGAGCCAGGGCGATTTTACCGTGACTCACCCGGCAAGCACACCGCCTGCCGCAATGGACTCCCGAGAGCCAGGAGGGGATGCCTCCCCTGGGCCTTCCTCACGGGCTCCACCCCACCCCCCACCCCAGGGCGACGAGAGGATGAACCTGCCCAGCCCCACGGACTCCAACTTCTACCGCGCGCTGGTGGACGGGGAGGACATGGAGGACGTGGTGGACGCGGACGAGTACCTGATCCCCCAGCAGGGCTTCTTCCACAGCCCCGCCACCTCCCGCACGCCGCTGCTCCGCTCCCTGGTGAGGCCCCCGCCCGCCCTCCGGCGGGAGGGACGGACCCGCCCGGGAGCCCCCGAGGGACGAGGAGGCGCCTGTAGCCGAGGGCCCAGCCAGTCAGAAAGGATGAGCTCGGCGTGTTCACGCTTTGGAAGGAGTTAGGACTCCCAGGTGGTGGCTTTTGCGGGTTCACCGGGGAGCGGAACTATGTCAGCCGCAGGCCTGGTGCTCCTGCAGCTCCGGGGTCCCCAGGAGAGGGCGCCCCGGTGACGGGGAGGCGGGGAGGACATGCGCACATCCTACACTCTCCCCCATTCTCTCCCAGAGTGCCACCAGCAACAACTCCGCCGTGACCTGCGTCGACAGGAACGGGGTACGTGTGGAGCCCTGTGAACGGGCTCGGGGGCCCCTGGGCTCTGCGCTGTGGAACCCGGGAAATGCCCAGGTTCACCCCGAGATCCCTGCCCCCTGCCCCGCGGCTTCTCCCCTGCCCCTGCTCCTGCGAGGCCTGTATGAGCCGTCTCTGCAGTGCTGCTCCGTCGTGGCTCCCAGCCCGTCCGCCTCAGTGTCACCAGACAGCTGGAGACAATGCAAAGCAGGGGTGCAAGGAAGCGGGTTCCTCGGGGAGCACCCAGCCCCCTGGGGTGCCGACTCGGTGGCATGCAGCCTGGATCGGGACCCCCTTTGCCAAGGGGAAGCCACTAGCTTCCATGAAAACATTCATTAAGACCAAATGCTGGTTAAGGCTCAGCTGCTCACACACAGGCTAGAGGCCCAGGCTGCCCTTGCAGACGGCCCGCTGGGTGCATGGCCCACTGGGTGCAGGGCCGCTGGGTGCAGGGCCCGCTGGGTGCACTGCCCGCTGGGTGCAGGGGCCGCTGGGTGCAGGGGCCGCTGGGTGCAGGGCCCGCTGGGCGTGGGTGCCGGGCCTGCCACCTGCCCGGGTCTGGGCCAGCTGCGTGGGGACCCCGGAGCATGTTAGGAACGCAGAATCTCGAGCCACCCAGACGGGAGAGTGCAAGCCCGCCTGGAGCGGAGCTCAGATTCCGCCCCCGGCGGTCTGGTCAGATCCGTGACCCGCCTCCTGCCCTCCCCCCGCAGAGCTGCCCCCTCAAGGAGGACAGCTTCCTGCAGCGGTACAGCTCCGACCCCACGGGCGCCCTGATCGACGAGGACAGCCTCAGCGACGCCTTCCTGCCCGCGCCAGGTGAGTGGCCGTCCTGGGCACGCAGCCCCAGCCCCAGCCCCAGCCCCAGCCCGGCCGGGGCTTCCTCCGGGCGGACCCGGGGCAAACGGGCAGGCACAGCGGGGGCGTGAGAGGCAGATGCACACAGCCGGCCCAGCCTGGCCCGTCATCTCCCCTGAGCCCGGGGCGTGGGTGGGGTGTCAGGGCTCAGTGTTTAGAAGGGATCTGCAGGTTCCAGGCTGTGGGGCAAACAGCTCACGCATACGTGTGTGACAGAGTGCGAAGGTGTGTGTATGTATGTGAGTGTGTGTGAGAATGTGAGAGAGTGTATGTGTGTGTGTATGAGAGTTTGTGAGGGGATGTGTGTGAGTGTGTGTGCACATATGTGCATGTGTAAGAGTGTGAGCATTGTGTGTGTGTGTGAGTGTGTGTGAAAGTGTGTGAGAGAGTGAGCATTGTGTGTGTGTGAGTGTGTGCACATATATGCATGTGTAAGTGTGAGCATTGTGTGTGTGTGTGTGTGTGTGAGTGTGTGTGTGTGTGTGAAAGTGTATGAGAGAGTGTGAGCATTGCATGTGTGTGAGCATGTTGGGGGTGACAGATTCACTCCCCTTTTTCTCTCCTGGCTCCTCGCTCGGCCTGTGACCATGCAGTTCTCTGATCTAAGCTGTACCCCAGGCCTCCCCCTGCCTGCACCCCCGAAGCCAGTGTCCTCCAGGAGCCCTCGGGGGCAGGGGCAGGGGTGCCCACTGCTCTGGGGGCACAGAATGGGCACAGCCTGTTTGAGGGACAGGGGGACCGCCGTCTCCACTCCCGCCCCGTCCCCCGCCCGTCCCCCGCCCCCTGAGGACGCTCCCGGGACAGAGGACGCCAGGGGGCCCGCCCGGCCGCCGCCCGCGGGGCTACTGACGCCTCTGCTTCCCTCCGCGCAGAGTACATGAACCAGTCCGTCCCCAAGCGGCCGGCCGGCTCGGTGCAGAACCCCGTCTACCACAACCAGCCCCTGACGCCCGCCCCCGGCCGGGACCCGCACTACCAGAACCCGCCCAGCAGCGCCGTGGGCAACCCCGAGTATCTCAACACCGCCCGCCCCCCCGGCGCCCCCGGCCCCGCCGGCTCCGCCCGCCGGCCCCCAAATGGCAGCCACCAGATCAGCCTGGACAACCCCGACTACCAGCAGGACTTCCTGCCCAGGGAGGCCCGGCCCAACGGGCTCTCCCCGGCCCCACACGCAGACGCCCCGCGGGGGGCCCTGCCCGGCGGCGAGTCCATCGGCGCGTGACGAGGAGGCGGCCACAGCCCCGGCCAGCCCGCCGCCCGGTGCCCCCAACCTGCTCGCCCCGACTGGCTCGGCCAAACCAGCATCTCCTTAGACGGTCTGCCCGGCCCCCTGCGGCCGGCGGCGCCCCTGCTCCCACGTGGCCCGCGAGTTTCGGGGCGTCCTCCAGCCTCACGCTCTGAGGCCCCCAGAGGCACCGGGAGGGGACACTGTCCCGGGCAGATGTGCGCCTGGCAGCGAGGTCTCTTCGGAGAGAACGAAAGCCGCCCCCACACGAGGCAGGGATGCTGGGGACCCGGGGGTGGGGAGATTTTCTAGGGTCGGTGCTGGTTCGGTCTGAATGAGCTCCTCGTAGGAGGAAGAGACATGAGCGTCCGAAGCTCACGCTGCCCTGAGTGGACGGGGCGCCCCTGGGGCCAGAGCAAGGCCAGCCGGCAGCCGGCACGGACCATCGGCTCTGCCCGGCCCATCCCCGCCCAGGGTCACCTGCGCCCCCTGACCCCAGCAGCTGACGGTACTCGGTACTCGGTACGGCGTCCCGGCGTCCGGCGTGGCAGGTACGAAAGGATGAGCCACGTTGAACCCCTCCTGGGCAGGAAGCAGCCGGGCAGACGCCTCCTCGGACTCCCCCTCCTGTCCGTGTGTCCGCGGTCCTCCCTCCCCGTCCTGGACCGGAGTCTTCCCGGGACCAGCCTGAGGACTTCCTCGTTCATCGTCCATTCCATTCCTGCCGGCGCCCGGACGGACACAGCGCAGCCAGCGGGCCAGGCCGGCGCCCAGGCGGTCGGCAGCATTCAGACCGGAGCCCTTTACTAAGACACGTTCCCTTCGGACGAGGGCGTGTCCCCCGGGCCGGCTCCGGGGGTCCCCCGGCCTCGGGGGTCGGGGAGAGCACAGGTCCGGGCTGCGGAGAGCCGGCTGCGCTGGGGACCCGCTGAGTCTCCCCGAAAAGATCCGCTGAGGCCCCCGTGAAAGCCCTTCCTCCTCCTGCCCCTTCCTTCTCCTCGAAGGCACTCTGGCCTCCTCTTGGGGGTGCCCCGCCCCGTGAAGAGAGGACGCGCCCTCACAGCTCGCACTGCCCCGCCCGGCAGCTGGGAGGATGGGTGGGGAGGGGGTTCAGGGAGCAGATGGAAGGCGGGTGTGAAGTTGGCGGTAATGCCTTCCAGCAGGTGGAGGAGGAGGAGAAATGTTTTTCCTTCTGAAAAAAGAGTCTCCATCCTCGGAAGGCCCAGCGAGGTGGGGCACCCACTGTGTTTCCAATCTGGGTGCCCCTTCACCCCGCCCTGTCCGAGGTGGGCTTCCCGGTGCCTTACACACGCGTAGCCACACCCTCCGCCCTCCCAGCCCCGAGAGAAGCATCCCCCACCTCTCTGGCCACACACACACATGCACACGCACACGCGCACACAGACACGCACACACGTACACACATATACATGCGCGCACACGTGCAAAGCTGTCCTTCCGCTTTTGAAAGATGCAGTGACTCTCAGGTGGGTTAGGGCCCCGCCATTTTGTCACCAAAAACTTTGTTTCCGTGGAAATAGAAGCTCTAGTCAACTTAGTGCCACCGCGCTGGGAACACCCCGGAGGCCTGGGCCAGCCCCGCAAAGGTGCTAACGTGCAGAAAGCCATAAGTCAGAGTCCCTGCTCCCAAGAACTTCCGACCGCCGCCCCTTAAGCCCAGAGGCCCGGCACCGCCCGGGCTGCCCGCTGGAGGTGGCGTCCCCCAGGAGTCAGAGTCCCCCAGGAGTCAGAGTCCCCCCAGGAGTCAGAGCCCCCCCAGGAGTCAGAGCGGGGCTGGGGGGACGGCGCACCGCATCGCTGAGCATCCGCGTGCGACGCCAGGGCCACGAAACCGCCTGGTGGCCCATGCCCCTTGGAACGGGAGGGGCTCGGCGGGTCTTCACCCCCCGGGAGCCACAGCCCCAGGCCAGGGTCCCGGGGGCGGGGGCGGGGGGCGTCTGTGCCGCCAGGAGCGCCGGGTGGAAGTGGAGAGAGTTCACCCTGTAACAGTCACCTGCAGAGGTCCCGGCACTGGCTCCTCCCCGGATCTCCCTCTCCTGTGCCCGCGTCACTGTGTTTTTCCGGAAGCGATTCTCCGTCTGCTCCTGGCCTGGGGCTGTGACCCTAACCTGTCAGGAAGCCTGCCTCCCTTCCACCCACACCCCACGCCTGCCTCCCCTCCCACACCTGCCTCCCCCCCCCCGCCACGCCCGCCTCCCCCCACACCTGCCCCCCCCACGCCCGCCTCCCCCCACGCCCGCCTCCCCCCACACCCGCCTCCCCCCCCCCCGCCACGCCCGCCTCCCCCCACGCCTGCGGGGGCGGCCGGGGGCCTGCCCCTCTGTGCTCAGACCCACGCGCACAGGACTTTCCAGGGGCAAATATTTTTGTGACTTTTTTAAGGAATATTAGCCTCTTATGTAGCACTGAACTTTGTAAGGCAAGTTTTCTTAAAACATTGTTATTGATTTCAGAGAGGAAGGGAGAGGGAGAGAGAGAGAAATCCATGTGAGGGAGACCGTGGATCGGCGCCCCGCCCTGGGCACGGAGGGCTTACCTGCGGGAATGGAGGCCGGCGGCTCCAGGCCTTTCAGGCGGCCGCAGGCGAGCCCGTGGAGCCCGCTGTGGGAGTGCGTCCCTCTGCACCAGGTCCCGTGTGGGCCCGGGCCCGCGCCCACGGGAGGCTCAGCCGTGACTGCAGGCACCAGGCCGTCCGCTCTGAGGGCCTCGGCCGCCCCCTTTCCCCCCATCGCCTGCCGGTACATCTACCTGCATTGATTTCTTTTAATACAAAACCTCCCACCTAATTCGGCAGGAAATAGCCTCGCTGTGTGATAGCGCCTCCGACAGACGGACGCTCGGGTTAGGGGTGACAGCGGGGAGCGGCCGGGCAGGACCTTCCTTCCCACACCAGCAGCAGCCTCGCCCGGCTGGGGGCGCCGAGAGGGTCTGTCCCGGGCGCCCGCCCGCGGCCACGGCCACAGTGCGGCAGGCTCGCAGGCTCGCGGCGTGCTGGGCAGTGAGTGCCCGCCGCTCCTGTGGGCTGTGCCTGGGTCCCTGTAGGATAACCTGTACCCTGGCTAACCTGTCCATGAGTCCATGCTCGTCCTCGGTCCTGTCTGGCCGCCTGTAGGTGATCTTTCCTGATGGATGACGTTTTAAAGTTCATTAATAAACTTTATTTTTAGAGCACTGTCGGGTTGAGATACTGCAAAATGGGGCAGAAAGGAGGAAGTTCCCAACCCACCCACCCCCGCCCTCACCCCAACCCTCCCTCCCTGTGGCCGCCCACACCCCAGCGGCCTGGTCACTGCGGGCTGCCTGGAGCTTCGGTGTGGGGTGGGGTCGGGGCCCTGTCCCTCCGCGGGGTCCCTCCAGCGCCGTGCGGTGGACGGTGCGTCTGACCCAAGCGCCTCAGTCTACAGTCACTTCAGCCGTTCCCCCCTGAACGCTCTCCTTCCCGATTCCCTCCGAGGGGCTCCGGCCCCTCAGAGCCACAGGCTCCAGGCCGCCTGCTTCCTCAGACCCTCAGGAGGGGAGTGTCCCTGAGACCCCACCCCCATGCTCTGAGGGTGACTGTGCCCGGGGCCCCTGCACAGCGGCAGACTCCCTGCGGCCCTGCCACCACCTCCCCCCCCACCCATCACTCTGGATGGCTCCCCTCCCCCACCCCACCAGCGCCTCCTGTGGGCAAGGCGACTCTTCCGTAGCGTGTCTCACTTCAGACACTTCACTGCTGGCCCACCAGTGCCGAAGGAGCTGGTGTGGCTCAGTGGACAGAGTGCCAGCCTGCAGACTGAACGGTCCCGAGTTCGATTCCAGCCAAGGGCACATGCCCGGGTTGTGGGCTAAATCCCCAATAGGGGGCGTGCAGGAGGCAGCCAATCAATGATTCTCTCTCATCACTGATGTTTCTCCCTCTCTCCTCCTTACTCTCTGACATCAATAAAACTATATTTTAAAAAAGAGAGATCCCAACCTCAAGGCAAACGCACCAGCCCTGCTCCCCCTGCCCCTGCCCCCTCTCCCCAGCCCCACTCTCCTCCCCCTGCCCCCTCTCTCCAGCCCCACTCCCCTCCCCCTGCCCCCTCTCCCCAGCCCCACTCTCCTCCCCCTGCCCCCTCTCTCTAGCCCCGCTCCCCTACCCCTGCCCCCTCTCTCCATCCCCACTCTCCTCCCCCTGCCCCCTCTCCCCAGCCCCGCTGCCCTCCCCCTCCCCTGCCCCCTCTCCACCTGCAGCTCCGAGCGAGGGCTGGAGCCGGAAGAAATGGTGCTTCTAACTGGGAGGAGACAGGTCCCTGAGAGCGGAGGGTCTGGACGGAGAGACGGGGTTCCTCCTGCCTGGGCCTGGCTCCCCGGGGCCGGGCTCAGGCGCTTCTCCGGGTTTCCTGGGGTCCCGGTTCCCTCTCCAGGCCACGGGTCCACCCTCCACACCCCGAAAACCACGCGTAAACCCTTGGGTGAAGCCAAACAATCCCATCTGAATGGCCTCAGAACCAGTGAACAAAGCCCGGGAGAGCCTGCGGGCGCATCTGCCATAACGGGGTGCCTGGCCGCGCGGAGACCGAGGGCGGCCGGAGTGAGGCCTGGGTCCCGGCCGGAGGAAAACCAGTGCGGCAGCCGGGGGGGGGAGGCCTAACGCCCGCATCTCCGTGCCACGGGCCTCAGCCTGACACTAGAGAGCTAGTGTGCCAACGGTCAGGACGCCGTAACTCGAACAGCCCATCGCAGGAGGCTGCCTGCACACGTGCGGTGGGGCATTGCTCCGGGGACCAGGCTGAAGCAGGGAGGTGCCCAGAGGAGGCAGGCCATCCCGTGTGGGGAAGGGCGGGGTGAGAGCCCGTAGCACCCCTCGCCAGGCCTTGGCCACCCACCTCCGCACTCAGAGCGCCCGCCCGCCTGCCAGGGGAGGGAGCACAGTGCCGCTGCAGGCAGGAGGCCCCCACACTCCGGAGGTGGGGCAGAGGGGGGAGGCGTCCAGAGAAGCCAGAGGGCAGGGCCGGGCCAGGCGCCTGGAGCTCTGCATGGAGAGGTCCGGTGTCCAGGGCTGCGAGATTTCACGCGCTGGGCTCTAGTCACCCGGTAAAATATTGTCCTGGACAACACGTGTCTCCCCTTCAATGTATTTGCCGAAGCCCGAACCCCCTGCGATGGCGTTGGGAGGTGGGGCTTGGGAAGGAACTAGGGTCCCAGGCTCTCCTGAGCTGGGACCCAGGGGAGAGGGGGTTGGGGTCCTTCTAAGAAGAGGGAGACGCCAGAGCCCCCTCTCTCTCCGTGGGGAGGACACAGCAGAGGGCAGCCCCCTGCCAGCCGGACGAGAGCTCTCGCCAGAACCGGGCCAAGCTGGGCCTGGGGCTCGGACTCCCAGCGCCCACACGGAGGGAAGTCAGGGCTGCTCGGTCAGCCACCCGCTCCCCACCGCTTCGCCTGGCCCTGAGCCGGCAAAGCCGATAGTCCAACAACTAGACACATGCCAGGAATGAGAATGCTCACCACAGCAGGATTCGTGACACAGAAACAACGTGGGAAATGTGTATTTCTTTAAATATATATTTTTTTTGTTGGTTTCCGAGAGGAAGGGGGAGGGGGAGAGAGCCTAGAAGCATCAATGAGAGAGAATCATGGGCCAGCTGCCTCCTGCACACCCCTACTGGGAATTCATCCCCCAATCTAGGCATGTGCTCTCACCGATTGAACCATGACCTCCTGGTTCATAGGTCAACGCTCAACCACCGACCCACGCCGGCCGGGCCAGAGGGAAATCCTTGCTGGCACAGCCGGCTATGCAGCTCAATGCCCTCGTTAGAGAGGACGGAAGAGATCATGGGCAATGCTGCGAGATATGTCCCCGTCCTGTAGTTTTAAGTAAAATCAAGCAGGATGCTGAATAACACTCTTGTTTAAAAAAAGGAAAAAAGCCTACATGTGTATATACCCATGTGTACACACGCGTACAGCCCGACAGTGATCTGGAGCTGGTCATGTTGGCGCATCGATGCTGGAGGCCTGTGGTAAGCAGGGGAGTGGAGAGTGAGGGGACGAGGTGGCAGGGGCGGGGTGCGGTGCCTTTTATTCGTTTCCTTTTACTTCCCGTGCTGTTGGGTGTTTATCTTTTATTTAATATAGTTTATTGGTTTTTCACAGAGAGGAAGGGAGAGGGAGAGAGAGTCAGAAACATCGATGAGAGAGAATCATCGATCAGCTGCCTCTTGCACGCCCCCTACTGGGGATGTGCCCGCAACCAAGGTACATGCCCTTGACCGGAATGGAACCTGGGACCCTTCAGTCCACAGAGCCGAACCGGTTTCGGCTGCCGGGGGTTTGGAATGATTGCCTGTCACTCTGGTGCTTGCACTGGGATCTGTTTCCCGGACGTCAGCCTTTCCCCTCGGGCCCACAGCCGCGTCCTGTTTAGCTTCCTCCGGCTCCTTCAGGGAAAGTGCTGGTGGCAGGAGGCTGTGGTCAGGCCCTGGGTGGCGGGAGGCTGAGGTGGGGCCCTGGGTGGCGGAGGCTGAGGTGGGGCCCTGGGTGGCAGGGGGCTGTGGCGGGCAGGGGGCTGTGGTGGGCAGGGGGCGGTCTGGGTGAGGGCACGGGTTCCTGGGTGGCGGACACAGGGGCCTGGGGGAGCAGAGCCTCAGAGGAGGCGGTCTAGCCAGCTTGGGCTGCGTGAGGAGATGCCGCCGGCTGAGTGGCTGCCACAGCAGACACTGGTTCCCACCGTCCGGGGGCGGCGAGCTCCAGGGCCGAGGGCGGCTGCCTCGGGGCCCGGTGCCGAGAGCCCCGGTCCCGGGGTGTCTCCTCACGGGCCAGAGGCACAGAGAGGGAGGGCGTTCTGGTGTCTCTTCTTCGAGGGCACTGATCCCCCGGCCGGGCCCCACCCTCACGGCCCCACCCGAGATGATCCCGCCCAGAGCCACAGCCGTCACCCCCCCCCTGGGGCCGGGCTTTGGCACCCTGCGGAGGGGCACACACGGTCGGAAAGGCTGCGCTCGCCGAAGCCGGTGTGCCTCAGTGGCAGAGCGTCGGTCTGCGGACTGAAGGGTCCCGGGTTCGATTCCGGTCAGGGGCATGTACCTTGGCTGCGGGCACATCCCCAGTAGGGGGTGTGCAGGAGGCAGCTGGTCGATGATTCTCTCTCATCGACGTTTCTAGCTCTCTATCCCTCTCCCTTCCTCTCTGTAAAAAATCAATAAAATATATTAAAAAGAAAAAAGAAAGGGCTGCTTTACTTTAGATGCCGGAGTCGGAACTCCACGCGCAGTGAGTGCCAACTGGCACCTGGAGTATTCCTCACCGGGACAGAGCGGCAGGCCCCCCTCAGCCACCCGGCAGCTCGGGAGCCGCAGGCCAGCCCGCCGGAGGGAGTGGCCGCCGTGCAGGGAACCCCAGCACGAGCTGCCCCTCACGCCGCTCTCAGCACCTGCGTCGGGGACCCCTCGTCCGTCCCCACCCGCCCACGGCGGGGACTCCTGTCTCTCCTCCCCACCCATCCTTTACTCAGGGTGCAGCACTGTGTGTGATGCCCCTGTGATTAACATGTACCATCCATGTGCTGTGTTTGTGAAACTAAGACGGTGCGGGTGGTGAGGGGTGCGGTGGGGGGAGGGTGGTGACTCTTCTTCCGCCCAGCAGTGCGTTAGGAGCCCGCCGTCTGCCATGACGGAGGCACCGAGTCATCCACCTGAATGTCCCCACGTGTGACCGGGCCCCCCCGAGGCCGCTGTCTGCCTCCGCAACCCTCGGCACGGCCATGATGCTGCATGTGCCCTGCTGGGTACCCCTGCGAGGCGCACTCTCCCCCTCTCTCCATCTCTCTCCATCTCTCTCTCTCTCTCCCCCCCCCTCCCTCCCTCTCCCTCTCTCCCCCCTCCCTTTCCCTCTCCCCCTCTCTCCATCCCTCTCTCCACTCTCTCTCCATCTCTCTCTCCATCTCTACCCCCCTCCCCCTCCCTCTCCCCCTGCCTCTCCCTCTTTCCCCCTCCCTTTCCCTCTCTCCCTCTCTCCATTTCTCTCTCTCTCCCCTTCCCTCTCCTCCCCTCTCCCCTGCTCCCTCTCCCTCTCCCTCTCTCTCCCCCTCCCTTTCCCTCTCCCCCTCTCTCCATCTCTCTCTCCATCTCTCCCCCACTCCCTCTCCCTCTCCCCTGCCTCTCCCTCTCTCCCCCTCCCTCTCCCTCTCTCCCCCCTCCCTTTCCCTCTCCCCCTCTCTCCATCCCCCTCTCCATCTCTACCCCCCTCCCCCTCCCTCTCCCCCTGCCTCTCCCTCTTTCCCCCTCCCTTTCCTTCTCTCCCTCTCTCCATCTCTCTCTCTCTCCCCTTCCCTCTCCTCCCCTCTCCCCTGCTCCCTCTCCCTCTCTCTCCCCCTCCCTTTCCCTCTCTCCCTCTCTCCATCTCTCTCTCTCCCCTTCCCTCTCCTCCCCTCTCCCCTGCTCCCTCTCCCTCTCTCTCCCCCTCCCTTTCCCTCTCTCCCTCTCTCCATCTCTCTCTCCCCTTCCCTCTCCTCCCCTCTCCCCTGCTCCCTCTCCCTCTCTCTCCCCCTCCCTTTCCCTCTCTCCCTCTCTCCATCTCTCTCTCTCTCCCCTTCCCTCTCCTCCCCTCTCCCCTGCTCCCTCTCCCTCTCTCTCCCCCTCCCTTTCCCTCTCCCCCTCTCTCCATCCCTCTCTCCATCTCTCTCTCCATCTCTCTCTCCATCTCTACCCCCCTCCCCCTCCCTCTCCCCCTCCCTCTCCCCCTCCCTCTCTCTCTTTCCCCCCCTCCCTTTCCCTCTCTCCCTCTCTCCATCTCTCTCTCTCCATCTCTCTCTCTCTTTCTCTCCCCCCCTCCCTCTCCCTTTCCCCCTCCCTCTCCCTCTCTCCCCCCCCTCCCTTTTCCTCTCTCCCTCTCTCCATCTCTCTCTCTCCCTCCCTCCCTCTCTCTCCCTTTCTCTCTCTCCTCTCCTCCCCCTCCCTCTCCCCCTCCCTCTCCCTCTTTCCCCCCCTCCCTTTCCCTCTCTCCCTCTCTCCATCTCTCTCTCCCTCCCTCTCTCTCTCTCCTCTCTCCCCCTCCCTCTTCCCCCTCTCCCTTTCCCTCTCTCCCTCTCTCTCTGCAACAGGAAATTGCTTTGTCAAGTGGTAGGGCATTTCCATGTACATGGACACGGTCCCGCTGCCAGAAGCACATGCGGGGCCCGTTTCTCCGCTTCCCTGCCAGCTCCGGGCTGCCCGCGCTCAGGGCTCGTGTGCATGGTGGGGCTCGGCGGCGGCTGTGTCTGCTCGGGGTTCCGGCATTTGCCTCCTGACCATGGGCGTCTTTTCCGTGTTCGCATTTGCCTACGAAACACGCTCATCTCACAGAAAACGCGGGGAGCACGGCAAACGCAAACGGGCAGGAGGCGTGTTCGCTGCCCGTGTGTCACCTCCGCCGGCGCCGGCTGAGCTTTCCTGCCGGACGCCTGCCTCCTGCGTGTGGACACAGACGTCGCCGCGTCCGGGACTCCCGTTCCCTGTCTCCACATCATGCACGTGAGGCACTGCAAACGCTCTCACCGGGGAACGGAATCCCCACGCTTTTTACATTCAATGCGTTTTCCCTGGAATTTGCTCAGGCGTCTGGGCTGAGAAGGCCTCTCCCCCGAGGCGCAGCCGTGTTTGCCGTGTTCTCTGCTGGCGGGGGGCGCCGGAGGGGCGGGGGTGCGAGGTTCTCGCCCGTCCTCTCGCCGAGCCTCTGTGCTGGCCCACCACCTGCCCATCGGCCCTTCCCCGCCCCGGCCCTCCCGCGGGCCCACAGCCGGCTCCGTCTGCTCACATCCGCCCCGCGGCCTCCCACACCCCCACGTCCCGGCTCTCCAGCCCGAGGGCCCGGCTCTCAGCTTGCCAGTCCTGCCTCAGCCACCCACGGAGCCCGAGCCGAGGACCGGCCCAGGCCCCACCGAAGGAGCCGGGGGACGCCCGGACAATGTGGGAATCGCCCCTCCAGGTTCCTGGCGGAGGCGTCGAAGGAGGGGGGCAGGAGCCGGCCACCCGGCAGCCGCCGTCCCAGCCCCGACGGCTCTGCTGGCTGCCAGGGAGGCAGCCGCCACCTCCACCCGAAGAACCAGCCCACGACCAGCCCCTTTCCCCCCAGGGCCGGTCCCGGTCCCTCCCACCCGGAAGGGCTGTGGGTTCCCGTGGGTTGCACACCCCTGTGGAGCCTGGCAAGCTTTCCTCTTTCCTTAGTGTGTTTTCCTGGAGGCCTGCTGCACAAATCCGCGCACGGAGGCTCCCTAGGCCTGGCCTGGGGTCGAGGGCCATCCAGCCTCCCTTCCCCAGCTGCTGGCTGCCAGCCAGGCCTTCCTTCATTCCTTCGTTTGGCACTGCCCCCTGGTGGTCAGTGCACGTAATAGCGAGCGATCGAATCAGTCTCCTGGTAGGAACTTGGCATATTAGCCTTTTATACAGAGAGATTGATTTTAAGAGGAAGGGAGAGGGAGAGAGAAACACCCATGATGAGAGAGAATGATGGACCGGCTGCCTCCTGCACGCCCCACACTGGGGATGGAGCCCACAACCCCGGCCTGTGCCCTGGCCAGGA